>QRFJ01001176.1:0-31562 GCA_006176705.1 Cocos nucifera
AGATATATGTGCCCTAGAAGCCAGAATTGGCTGACACTTGTAATACACTTCTAGGGGCAAAATTATAATTTTGACTATAATTAATAAAATGGGTTATTTTCTATCACACATGTGTATTTAGTGTCTGTGATACATCCTTTGAGTTAATGGTAATGATAATTCATATTTTCAAGAGTTGAAAATTTAAGACATGAATAATCATTATTAACTCATAAACAGCTCCCGACCATAGGATCATCACGAGGATGGTGATTGATCCGGAAGGTTGGTGTACGATCGCTTCTCTTTAGTAGATGAGTCTTGAGTCTACGGTGTGGAGACACCGGAGCGAGAGTACAGGTACTCGTTAGAGAACGAGGGCACTGAGCGTGACCACCTCGAGTAGTCATTAGGAAGTCTACCTTCTCGTCAATGACTGACTCGATGCTGCAGTAGTGTGTCTGGTTCTTTGACCTGAGATGCATCGGCAGTTCACCTTGAGGGTGTTATAGTTTGACTACACCATTACTCGGTCTCCTAGCCATATGGAACCCTGAGGTGTATGTTGGCTATAGCATGTTCATTGTAGGAACTGGATTGCATCAAGATGGGATCTATCTACCTCGGTGGTAGAGGAGTAGCCCTATGATGATCATGAGAATCAAGTCCAGAAATCCATGGCCATGGTAGAGTGAAATAATAGAAAGAGTTTCTATTTAGATTTTCACATTGGACTCGAATCGAATGTTTACATCATATGACAGAGACTAGGGTTTGACGAGTTCACCTTAACCCTAATCTGATCGGGGCTCAAGATAGAAGAACTTAATCACACAGGTAGCTGCACCAAGAGGTTCGCATTCAGCTCTGATGGGTTGCCACCATATACTGCTAGGTGTCACTGGTGGATTTTGGGAGCAATTAGAATGATTTAGATGATCGATCATTCTAGCTGTTCGAATCAGAAGAGTTCTGATCCATCGAAAGGAGTTTCGATGATGTCTATGATAGAGATCATGACATATCCCATTACCATACAGAACTGAACCTAACTGGGTCACACAAACAAGGGTTTGAATCTGGTGATCATCAATTGAACTGATCTAGTTCAATTGATCTGAATGAGATTCAATTAGGTTCAAGGAAATCGTGCTAGCACTCGATTGAACCTAACGTTCTTCTTTTACTATCATAAATAAGTTGTCCTGACTGAGCCAAAGGAGTTTGTGCTCAATCAGAGGCCTTCATATGGTCTGACTGGAGGTTGTCCAAGTCAGAATAAGGTTGTCTTATTTGTAAGACATTACCTGCCATTTTTGGTCACCTGCCATTTCTTGTTCTTTGACTTTGGTCAAAAGTCTACCTTTGACTGGTCAAACGTTGACCATTGACCCTTTGACTTTTGACCACATGTCATGCACCTATTGGAGAGCTGGTGGGGGCCTGTCCCCCTGCCAGAACCTGGCAAGGAGAAGGGCGCACGCCAAGGGTGGCGTGAGCCCAAGTAGGAGGCGCCTAGGAGTCCTTGTTGGACAAGGACTCCACCTCCCTTTTGGATTCCAATCAGAGTTCTACTAAGAATCCAGTTTGACTGGTCTTAGGCACCCTCTAAGGAGGAATCCAGGGGACTCTATTCCAACCAATCAGATTTAGATCTGATTTCACAAAGGGTTGTGATTGGTTGAGGAGGAAGAGGAGTTGGATCACAAGAGGTCTATAAATAAGACCCTGCGCCCAACCCTAATTCAAGGAATGAATTCAATTGAGAAATCTTCCCACGCCCCAAGGCTGCCTCTCCCCTCCTTCCTCCATGCCATACTCTCTTCTCCCCTTGCTCTCCACGTCCAAAAGTGTTTTGGACTTTGGTTGGTGCGATTCAGATCAAGAAAAGGCGATCAAAAGCAAGAAGGCTGCGCTGCTGCAAAAGGACGACTGCAGATCTTCAAAAGGAGTTTTGAAGATCCTCCAGATCAGATCCAGATCTGATTTTTGGAGGTGTGATAGAGAAGAAGAGGATCTCCAGATCCAGCCCGAGTGGATACCGGTAGAGGCCAGGCGCTTGCGTGGCTTGATCCAGAACCTTCCGCTGCAATCACAGGATCATCAACAGGGTAATAGGATTACCCAAATTCAAGGTAAATTAAATTTGATTTAATTTATCTTAATTTTATTTTAATTTTTAAAATAATAAGAATCAGATCTGAAAATATCTTAGATCTGATCTAGATCAAGAGAAAAAATTTTTGAAATATATCTCTTGATCTGAATCAGATCTGAACGAACCTGGTCCGGGAAATCAGGATTTCCCTTCAACTGGTATCAGAGCCATGGTTCTAAAAGTATTTAGATCTGATTTTAATTTTATTTTAATTAAAAAATAAAGTGATTTTAGATGTCACATGAGATGTGATCAGATCTGAAATCAGAAAAATTAAAATTAAATGATTTGGATCTAAGATTAGAAGAATATGCATGACTAGTTCTAGAAATAGAATAGTTCTATAGAATAGTCTTTGCATGTTTTTAATTTAATTTGATTAAATCATATTTTAGATCTATTTATTTACTATTTTTTGATATTATAATGGTTATAATAACATCTAAAAAATAGCAAATAAAATTATTTAATTTTAAATATCATATGAGATATGATTGATGCATGTCTAGACTAGTTGTAGAATAGTTCTACATAATTGTCTAGATTAGAATTTATTTTGATTAGATCAATTTAAATCTAATTTTTTAGATTATTATGAGATAATTTAGATCTGAAAATATGCATGATTCGATACATGAGATGTATGCAAAATATGCCATGATTAGATCTAATTTATATACGAGATATATGATATAGATCTAAAACTATTTTGTAGTATTGCATGTTCCTGATTAAGGCGTTCCTCTTGGCCGTCGGGTCATAAGAACGAAGAAGGGTTTAAAGCCCTTCGTAAAATCTACAAAACAGTTATAGATACGATAATCATATATCTTCATATACAAATTGAATCTAATCAAGCATATTTGCATACACTCAGTATCATAATCATTGCTGTTTCAGATCGAATTATCACTAATAATCTGAAAAATAGATTTAAATTATCTAATCAAAATAAATTCTAATCTAGATAATTATGTAGAACTATTCTACAACTAGTCTAGACATGCATCATCATATCTCAATGATGTTTAAAATTAAATAAATTTATTCTGTTTTCAGATGTTATTATAACCTTATAATATCAAAAAATAGTAAATAAGAAGATCTAAAATATGATTTAATCAGATTAAATCAAAGACATGCAAAACTATTCTATAGAACTATTCTATTCTATAACTAGTCATGCATATCTTCATGTTCTTAGATCCAAATCATTTAATTTTAATTTTTCTGATTTCAGATCTGATCACATCTCATGTGACATCTGAAATCACTTTATTTTCTAATTAAAATAAAATTAAAATCAGATCTAAATAATTTAGAACCATGGCTCTGATACCAGTTGAAGGGAAATCCTGATTTCCCGGTCCAGGTTCGTCCAGATCTGATCAGATCAAGAGATATATTTCAAAAATTTTTCTCTTGATCCCAATCAGATCTTGATATGTTTCAGATCTGATTCTTATTATTTTAATAAATAAAATAAAATAAGATAAATTAAATCAAATTTAATTTACCTGATTTGGGTAATCCTATTACCCTGTAGATGATCCTGATTGCAGCGGAAGGTTCTGGATCTAGCCACGCAAGCGCCTGGCCTCTACCGGTATCCACTCGGGTTGGATCTGGAGATCCTCTTCTTCTCTATCACACCTCCAAAAATCAGATCTGGATCTGATCTGGAGGATCTTCAAAACTCCTTTTGAAGATCTGCAGTCGTCCTTTGCAGCAGTGCAGCCTTCTTCTTTTGATCGCCTTTCTTTTGATCTGAATCGCACCAACCAAGTCCAAAACTCCTTTTGGACGTGGAGAGGAGAAGGGGAGAAGTTTATGGCATGGAGGAAGGAGGGAGAGGCAGCCTTGGGGCATGGGAAATCTCTCAATTCTAATTGCATTAGAATCTAGAGTTGGGCGCAGGGTCTTATTTATAGACTAAGCTTGTGATCCAACTCCTCTTCCTCCAACCAATCACAACCCTTTGTGAAATCAGATCTAAATCTGATTGGTTGGAATAGAGACCCCTGGATTCCTCCTTAGAGGGCGCCTAAGACCAGTCAAACTGGATTCTTAGTAGAACTCTGATTGGAATCCAAAAGGGAGGTGGAGTCCTTGTCCAACAAGGACTCCTAGGCGCCTCCAACTTGGGCGCACGCCTAGGGTGGCGTGCGCCCTCCTCCTTGCCAGGTTCTGGCAGGGGGACAGGCCCCCACCAGCTCTCCAATAGGTGCATGACATGTGGACAAAAGTCAAAGTGTCAATGGTCAACATTTGACCAGTCAAAGGTCAGACTTTTGACCAAAGTCAAAGGAACAAGAAATGGCAGGTGACCAAAAATGGCAGGTAATGTCTTACAAAATAAGACAACCTTTTCTGACTTGGACAACCTCCAGTCAGACCATATGAAGGCCTCTGATTGAGCACAAACTCCTTTGGCTCAGTCAGGACAACTTATTTATGATAGTAAAAGAAGAACGTTAGGTTCAATCGAGTGCTAGCACGATTTCCTTGAACCTAATTGAATCTCATTCAGATCAATTGAACTAGATCAGTTCAATTGATGATCACCAGATTCAAACCCTTGTTTGTGTGACCCAGTTAGGTTCAGTTCTGTATGGTAATGGGATATGTCATGATCTCTATCATCGACATCATCGAAACTCCTTTCGATGGATCAGAACTCTTCTGATTCGAACAGCTAGAATGATCGATCATCTAAATCATTCTAATTGCTCCCAAAATCCACCAGTGACACCTAGCAGTATATGGTGGCAACCCATCAGAGCTGAATGCGAACCTCTTGGTGCAGCTACCTGTGTGATTAAGTTCTTCTATCTTGAGCCCCGATCAGATTAGGGTTAAGGTGAACTCGTCAAACCCTAGTCTCTGTCATATGATGTAAACATTCGATTCGAGTCCAATGTGAAAATCTAAATAGAAACTCTTTCTATTATTTCACTCTGCCATGGCCATGGACTTTTGGACTTGATTCTCATGATCATCATAGGGCTGCTCCTCTACCACCGAGGTAGATAGATTCCATCTTGATGCAATCCAGTTCCTACAATGAACATGCTATAGCCAACATACACCTCAGGGTTCCATATGGCTAGGAGACCGAGTAATGGTGTAGTCAAACTATAACACCCTCAAGGTGAACTGCCGATGCATCTCAGGTCAAAGAACCAGACACACTACTGCAGCATCGAGTCAGTCATTGACGAGAAGGTAGACTTCCTAATGACTACTCGAGGTGGTCACGCTCAGTGCCCTCGTTCTCTAACGAGTACCTGTACTCTTCGCTCCGGTGTCTCCACACCGTAGACTCAAGACTCATCTACTAAAGAGAAGCGATTGTACACCAACCTTCCGGATCAATCACCATCCTCGTGATGATCCTATGGTCGGGAGCATGTTTATGAGTTAATAATGATTATTCATGTCTTAAATTTTCAACTCTTGAAAATATGAATTATCATTACCATTAACTCAAAGGATGTATCACAGACACTAAATACACATATGTGATAGAAAATAACCCATTTTATTGATTATAGTCAAAATTATAATTTTGCCCCTAGAAGTGTATTACAAGTGTCAGCCAATTCTGGCTTCTAGGGCACATATATCTAAACAATTTTGCCCCTAGAAGTGTCGGTGATTACAAGTGTCAGCCAATTCTCCTGGAAACTTCGGGAACCCCCTAGGGAAACACATATACCTCTGCAACAAACACCCTCTTTCCCCTCCACTCCTGTCCTAAACCACACACCAACACCATTTTGCCAAAGCTCCCATCCACCTTCACTTGGCTACACCCTGCTCTCTCCTCTTTCCTCTTTTTCTCTCTTCTCTATCACACTATTTTGCTTTTGTTTTGCAGGTTACCTCTAGTGCTGTCATCCTTCTCTAGCATCATCATCGGCGACCCTCGGAGCTTTCGGTGCGACCCACTCTCTGTAGCCATAGGTATAATTTTTTTTTAATTTTATAGTATTATTTATTAATCATGTATATTTTTAATAATTTATAAAATATTTATAATAAATATTATAAATATTTATTATAATTATTACAATTATAATTGGATCGAGAGGCATATTTCAAAAATTTCCTCTTAAATCCTAATCAAATCTGACATTTTTTAGATCTAATTTTATGATCTAATAAATAAAAAAAATAAATTAAATTAAATCTAAATTAATTTTATCTTGATATGGGTAATCCGATTACCCATTGATGATCTTGCTGATTGCCTGAGGTTCTGGATCTAGCCACGCAAGTGCCTAGCCACTATTGATATCCACTCAGGCTAGATCTGGAGATCTTCTTCTTCTTTATCTCATCTGTAAAAATTAGATCTAGATCTAATTTAGAGAATCCTCAAAACTTTTTCTAAAGATCAGCAGTCATCTCTGCAACAGTGCTGCCTTCTTCCTTTCTCGTCAGCCTTTTCTTGCCTGAATCATACTTATCTGAAGCCCAACTATCCTTAGACGTGGAGAGGAGTGAGATGGCCTAAAGGTGGCATAGAAAAAAGAGAGGGACAGCCTTAGGGCATGGCTAAGAGAGGAGTCTCTGAAAGTTGGGCGTAGACAGGTCTTCATATAGATCCTACTACGCCATGCAGTGCCACATCATCTCAGCCAATCATGTTGCTTTGTTTAATTAAATCTAAATCTGATTGGTGGGATGACATCATCTGATCCAACCAGATGAGAGACCCACAGATTCACCCTAAGGTGGTGCCTAAGACTGGTCAAAGTCTATAGGTGAGGGTCACCAAGTTTGAATCCAAGAAGCAACCTAGAGTCCCATCCATATGGGACTCCAGGCATTCCTATCCATGGGCGCACGCCATCCTAGGCATGCACCCCCTCCTTTCTAATTTCTTGGGAGGGGACAAGCCCCTATCTGCTCTCCAATAAGTGCATGACACATGGGCAGATATCCAACGGTCAAAGGTCAATGTTTAACCAAAGTCAAAGGACAAGAATTAGAAGGTGATGAAAAATGATAGGTGCTGTCTTAAATTTATCTCATAAATTAAGACAACCCTTTTCTAACCTGGACAAGCTTTAGTCAGACTAGGTAAAGGTACCTAAGTGAGCACAAACTCATTTCGCTCAGTCGAGATAACTTTTAATGATAGAAAAAGGGAATGTTAGATTCAATCGTATGCTAGCACGATTTTCTTGAACCTAATTGAATCTAATTCAAATCAATTGAACTAGGTTAGTTCAATTGATGATATCTAGATCCAAACCCGTATTTGTGTGACCTAGTTAGGTTCAGTTCTGTATGATAATGGGATATGTAGTGATCTCCTATCATCGACATCATCGAAACTTCTTTCGATGGATCAGAACTCTTCTGATTCAGACAACTAGAATGATCGATCATCTAAATCATTCTAATTGCTCCCAGAATCCACCAGTGACACCTAGCAGTATATGGTGGCAACCCATCAGAGCTGAATGATGAACCTCTTGGTGCAGCTACTTATGTGATTAATTTCTTCTATCTTGAGCGTCCGATCAGATTAGGGTTAAGGTGAACTCGTCAAACCCTAGTTTCTGTCATATGATGTAATCATTCGATTCGATGTTCGATGTGAAAATCTTAAATAGAAACTCTTTCTATTATTTCACTCTCTTCCATGGCCATGGATTTCTTATGGACTTGATTCTCATGATCATCATAGGGCTGCTCCTCTACCACCGAGGTAGATAGATTCCATCTTGATGCCATCCAGTTCCTACAATGAACATGCTATAGCCAACATACACCTCAGGGTTCCATATGGCTAGGAGACCGAGTAATGGTGTAGTCAAACTATAACACCCTCAAGGTGAACTGCCGATGCATCTCAGGTCAAAGAACCAGACACACTACTGCAGCATCGAGTCAGTCATTGACGAGAAGGTAGACTTCCTAATGACTACTCGAGGTGGTCACGCTCAGTGCCCTCGTTCTCTAACGAGTACCTGTACTCTCGCTCCGGTGTCTCCACACCGTAGACTCAAGACTCATCTACTAAAGAGAAGCGATCGTACACCAACCTTCCGGATCAATCACCATCCTCGTGATGATCCTATGGTCGGGAGCTGTTTTATGAGTTAATAATGATTATTCATGTCTTAAATTTTCAACTCTTGAAAATATGAATTATCATTACCATTAACTCAAAGGATGTATCACAGACACTAAATACACATATGTGATAGAAAATAACCCATTTCATTATTTATAGTCAAAATTATAATTTTGCCCCTAGAAGTGTATTACAAGTGTCAGCCAATTCTGGCTTCTAGGGCACATATATCTAACAATCTCCCACTTGTCCTAAAGCCAATTGGCTACAAGTCTAAGTCCCATCTTCTCAAGGTGGGCTTCGATCTTCTGCTGGCCCAACGGCTTTGTAAGTGGGTCTGCCACATTATCTGTGGAGTTGACTCTCTTGACCTCAACGTAACCTTTCTCGAAGGTAATCGCGGATGAGATGATATCGCCGCTCAATGTGCTTGGATTTCTGGTGAGACCTCGGCTCCTTAGCAAGGGCTATGGCGCCATTGTTGTCGCAGTAAGAGGAATGGCATCTGATGGCATTACTCCAATTTCTGCAGCAAAACTTCTTGTACCAGAATGCTTCCTTTGCAGCCTCTGATGCAGCGATATATTCTGCTTCCATGGTGGAATCTGCTATCACAGTTTGCTTGGAACTCTTCCAGCTGACAGCTCCACCATTGCACACAAACAGACTTCCAGATGTCGACTTTCGATCATCTATATCGGACATGAAGTCCGAGTCTGTGTATCCCTGGACTTGGAGTTCTCCATTACCAAAGACCAACATCATATCCTTAGTTCTTCTCAAGTACTTAAGGATACATTTCACAGAAGTCCAGTGTTCTTCACCTGGATTTGACTGATATCTGCTTGTGACACTCACAGCATGGGCTATATCAGGTCGTGTACATAGCATGGCATACATGAGGCTCCCTATTGCAGAAGCATAAGGGATCTTGCTCATGCGTTCTATTTCCTCAGGTGTGCTGGGGCACATCTTCTTGGAAAGATGAATACCATGTCTGAAGGGTATTAATCCCCTCTTAGAGTTTTCCATACTAAACCTCTTTAGTACTTCCTCTATGTACATCTTCTGTGAAAGTCCTAGCATCCTATTCGGTCTATCCCTATAGACCTTAATTCCTAGAATAAAGGATGCTTCACCTAGGTCTTTCATGGAGAATTCCTTGGACAACCACATCTTGACTGATGTCAACATGGGAATATCATTCCCAATAAGGAGGATGTCATCCACGTACAATACGAGGAAGACAACAGCGCTCCCACTGACCCTTTTGAAAACACATGGTTCCTCTTCATTTTTGATGAAACCAAACTTTTTGATCACATCATTGAAACGAGTGTTCCAGCTCCGAGATGCTTGCTTAAGTCCATATATGGACCTTTGCAGCTTGCAAACCTTGTGATCAGTATCACTGGATGTGAAACCTAGCGGCTGTTCCATATAGATATCTTCCTCAAGATATCCATTTAGGAATGCCGTTTTCACGTCCATTTGCCATATTTCATAATCGAAATAGGCTGCAACAGCAAGCAATGTGCGGATGGATTTTAGCATAGCTACCGGGGAAAAGGTATCCTGATAGTCAATGCCTTCGCGTTGACTATAACCTTTTGCCACCAGTCTAGCCTTGAATGTCTCCACATTCCCATCTGCACCAATCTTTCTCTTGAAGATCCATTTACACCCAATAGGTACTATACCTTCTGGTGGATCTACCAAGGTCCAGACTTGGTTTGAGTGCATCGAGTCAATTTCTGACTTCATTGCCTCAAGCCATTTCTCGGAGTCGATATCTGATATCGCCTCGTTGTAGGTTTTGGGATCATCACCATGAGCACCATTACCTATGAGGAACATTTCCTCTACATCCTCTGAAATAATACCTAAGTATCTTTCAGGGGGACGGGAAACTCTTTCCGATCTACGAGGTGGAGGAGGTAGTGTTCTTATTGGCTCAACCTGATTTGGTTCCACTTGGTCCTTAGCTCGTTCTGCTTGTGAGACTTTCTCATCAAGCTTAATCTGCTTTCCAATGCCACTATCTTGAATAAACTATTTTTCAAGAAAGATGGCATGTCGACTCACAATCACATTGTGGTCTTCTGGAATGTAGAAATAGTATCCTAATGACTCTTTAGGATATCCTATGAATCGAGCTCTAAAGGACCTAAACTCTAACTTGTCCGCTTGTTGTCTTTTGACATGAAGCCGGACAACCCCAAATTCTGAGATGACTCAGACTTGGTTTCTTACCGTGCCATATCTCATACGGTGTGGTAGGAACGGTTTTAGAGGGAACCCTATTCAGTAAATAGATTGAAGTTAATAATGAATGTCCCCAAAGAAATCAGGGAGGTCTGTGAAGCTCATCATGGATCGAACCATATCCAATAGAGTCCGATTTCTCCGTTCTGAAACCCCGTTGAGTTGAGGTGTTCCTGGTGGAGTCCATTGAGAGACTATGCCATTTTCCTTAAGATAGTCTAGGAATTCCCGGCTAAGGTATTCACCTCCTCGATCTGATCGAAGAACCTTAATGGGTTTTCCAGTTTGTTTTTCTACTTCATGTCTGAATTCTTTGAACTTTTCAAAAGCTTCAGACTTGTGTCTCATAAGATACACATACCCATACCTAGACAGATCATCGGTAAAGGTAATGAAGTAGACAAAATTGCCTCTAGCCGGCACATCAAATGGGCCGCACACATCAGTATGTACTAGGGCAAGGAGATCTGTGGCCCTCTCCCCATGTCCAACAAAAGGGAGTTTAGTCATTTTGCCTTGAAGACAAGATTCACAAGTTGGATATGACTCAAAAGTCAATGGACTCAATAGCCCATTTTTCTCCAATTTGTTAATCCTATCTTCTGCTATATGACCTAATCTCAGGTGCCATAGATATCTGTCGTTTGGACTATCCCTAGGTCGTTTGGCATTCACGTTTTGCTCGATAGTTAAAATAGGTACATCAATATGCAACTGATAAAGATCATTAACAAGGAAACCATTTGCAATTTTATTTCTTTCATAAAGAATGTTACAATGGTCCTTAAAGAAGGTGATCACATAACCTTCTTGTGCTAAGCATGAAACAGAAATCAAATTCCTGCTAGCTGCAGGCACATAATAACAGTCTTTTAAAACTAAGTCTAAACCAGATGGTAATCGAAGAGGGTATGTTCCCACGGCTACTGCAGCAACTCTTGCTCCATTACCGACGCGTGCGTAGGATCATGTCTCCATCCCTCAGCCTCCTGCTATCCTCAAGACCCTGCATAGAAGTGCACAGATGAGCACTAGAACCAGAGTCAAGCACCCAACTGGATGCAGAAGAAACCGTAAGGTTAGACTCAATAACGAGCATACCTCCAGAAGGACCTTCCTTCTTGTTCTTCAGGGTGGCCAGGTAAGTAGGGCAGTTCCGCTTCCAATGGCCGTCGCTGTTGCAATGGAAACACTTTCCTTTGCCATCTTTTCTTCTTTCTTTCGACCTTCTTCTTCGGTTCTGCCTTCTTCTTCTTTGATCCTTCCACCTTTTGCTTTTTCACAGACTTCTTTTTCTTTCCATAAGACTTTCTTTTGGAAGAAGTCCGTTCCATAGCAAGAACTGAGCCTTTAGAACCTTTCATAGAAAGCTCAGCGGTAACCAGCATATTCATCAACTCGGCCAAGGAATTTTGAAGTTTATGCATGTGGTAATTCATGATGAATTGCCCATATGCATCAGTCAAGGATTGCAGAATAATATCGTTCTGCAGATCCAAGTCCAACTTCACACCGAGCTTCTCAAGCTCTTCCATGTCCTTGATCATTGTCAGACAGTGATCTTGGACTGACTGCCCATCACGCATCTTAGCCTTAAAAAGTCATTTCGTGACTTGATATTTGGCTGCGCGACTCTGTTCACCAAACATCTCCTGCAGGTGAGCCAACATTTGGCGAGCAGTCCCGATATCTTCATGTTGGCGCTGGAGCTCATCAGACATCGAGCCCAACATGTAGTATCTGGCCTTATTATCTTCGTCAATCCATTTTTCCAGAGACGCTCTCTGTTCAGTGGATGGACGAGCTGGTAAGGTGGGAGGGTCCTGGTCCAAAACATGTGTTAACTTCTCTGAACCCAAAATAATTTTGTAGTTCCTGAGCCAATCTTTATAATTGGGTCCAGTCAGTCTATGTGTGTCCAGGATACGTGCCAGTGGGTTGGACGCAGACATTTTTCCTGTAGAGAGTCAAAGATTCTAGTTAGATACTGTAATTTTGACTTGACCAATTTATTTAGGAAAATTTTATTTTTAAACAAATTAGCTCCCACTATTTTCTCGGATCCCTACACTCCCTCTGTAGAGATGCAAAAATCTCCATGATTAATGATTTCTAGTGGGTGGTGCGGTCTCACCAACTGACTCATCACCTCACCTAACAGTTATTGGTGATGGGTTAGCCAATGAGTGAACAACTCTTGTTCAATGATTCTCTAATCATGGTGCACCCAAACTTGGTCTCTAATTCATGAATCTCACCGTATCCGAAATATTGATCCACTCCTTAGTTAAGTCAGACCCACCATTTGCATAGACTGGGTTCCTAATTGAGTCTCTCACCGTATCCAAATATTGAGCCCAACTCATCCTCCAGCCCATAGCATCCAATGCCTAATAGACATGGTTGCATCTTTCCCGGTGCAACTGAGCCACTGTATCCAGTCCGAGAACAATCAACCCCGGGAAGGGCCCGCACATCTACAATGGTGGAAGACCTCGACTTAATCTTTTCTTAGGGAGAATTGATTCAGGTCTCATTAAACTAGACTTGGCATTAGTCATAACAATTATGACTAACCTAGTGGCATGGGTTAGCTCGGATTATTGACCACCTCAGATCAGAACTGTGTCAACAGATATGGCCAGGTAAGTGAGACCGGTGGAAGGGAATATGCCATTAACTCGCACAAGAACGCATTCAGGTCGAGTAGCTTCCAATTAAAAACCAGTCGGTCGTCTGTGCCAAACTTACCTTAGACACCAAATTGTTGAGTCAGAATCCAATTGGGTTAGCCTACAATCCAGACTCTAACCTCTGAGCCTAATTAGGTCTTAGCTTGATCTATCAGTCGCGTGACTCGATCTTGACCCAGACTTAATCCTATTAGGCTGGTCAATTTAAGCATTGTTGATCCCATCTAACCAACTCTTGATTCGGTTTGATCAACCGCTTAGACCTAATTGAGCTACCCAAGCCCGAACCCAGTATTATGAATATGTCTTAGATCTGAAAATTCTCAATTTTAGACCTAATTAATATTTCCATAATCTTAATTCTTAATTAAGTTTAGGGTTCATAAACAAAATATGCACAATAAATCCTAGGGTTTCAGGATCTAGGGTTTTGCAGAAAGTAAGTTTTGGGTTTCTGATTAAGGACGAACACGCAGCACCCCTACACATCATAAGAACACCCCATCGAATGGGAAGGAGAGGGCCTTTAAACCCTTCTTCGTTCTTATGACCGGAACGGCCAAGAGGAATGCCTTAATCAGGAACATACAATATCTACAAAACAGTAATTAGATCTATATCATATATCTCATATACAAAATTGATCTAATCAAAATATTTTGCATACATCTCATGTATCATATGCATATTTTCAGATCTAAATTATCTCATAATAATCTAAAAAATTAGATTTAAATTGATCTAATCAAATAAAATTCTAATCTAGACCTAATTATGTAGAACTATTCTACAACTAGTCTAGACATGCATCTATCATATCTCATATGATATTTAAAATTAAATAAATTTTTATTTTCTATTTTTTAGATGTTATTATAACTTTTATAATATCAAAAAATAGTAAATAAATAGATCTAAAATATATTTAATCAAATTAAAAATTATGATTATGCAAGACTATTCTATAGAACTATTCTATTCTTAGAACTAGTCATGCATATCTTATACATATTAGATCTAGATCCAAATTAATTTAATTTTTTAATTTTTTGATTTCAGATCTAATCACATCTCATGTGATATCTAAAATTACTAATTTATCAAATTAAATTAGATCTAAATAAATTTAATGAAAACCTAGCTCTGCTATCAATTGAAGGGGAAATCCTGATTTTCCAAGGTCAGGTTCGTTCATATATGATTGGATCGAGTGGTATATTTCAAAAAATTTTTCTTAGATCCTAATTAGATCTAATATTTTTCAGATCTAATTAATTATTTGATAAATAAAAAAATTAAATTAAATTAAATATAAATTAGTTTTACCTTAATATGGATAATCCAATTACCCGTTGATGATCTTACTGATTGCCTGAGGTTCTTGATCTAGCCATGCAAGCGCCTGGCATCTTTCGGTATGCACTCAGGCTAGATCTAGAGATCTTCTCTTTCTTTATCTCATCTCTAAAAATTAGATCTAGATCTAATTTGAAGGATCTTCAAAACTCCTTCTGAAGATCAGCAATCATCTCTACAGCAGTGTTGCCTTCTTCCTTTCTCATCAGTCTTTTCTTGCCTGAAGTGCACTAATCTGAAGCCCAACTATCCTTGGGCGTGGAGAGGAGAGAGATGGTCTAAAGGTGGCATGGAGAAAAGAGAGGGACAGCCTTGGGGTGTGGCTAAGAGAGGTGTCTCTAAAAGTTGGGTGCAGACAGGTCTTTATATAGACCCTATTGCGCCGTGCAGTGCCACATCACCCCGGCCAATCACATTGCTTCGTTTAATCAAATATAAATTTGATTAGTGGGATGACATCACCTGATCCAATTAGATGAGAGATCCATAGATTCATCCTAAGTTGGTGCCTAAGACTAGTCAAATTCTATAGGTGATGGTTACCTAGTTTGAATCTAAGAAGCAACCTGGAGTCCCATTCCTATGGGACTCTAGGCATCCCTATCCATGGGCACACGCCATCCTAGGCATGCACCCCCTCCTTTCTCCAGGTTCTAGGCAGGGGACAAGGCCCCTATCCAGCTCTCCAATAAGGTGCATGACACATGTGGTCAGAAAGTCAAAGGGTCAAAGGTCAACGTTTGACCAGTCAAAGTAGACTTTTGAAAAGATAAGAATTAGCAGATGACGGAAAATGATAAGTGTTGTTTTAATGTCTTATCTCATAAATAAGACAACCTTTTCTGACTTGGACAAGCCTCCAGTCAGACCATAGTGAAGGTACTCTGATTGAGCACAAACTCCTTTGGCTCAGTCGAGATAACTTATTAATGATAGAAAAAGAAGAACGTTAGGTTCAATCGAGTGCTAGCACGATTTTCTTCTTGAACCTAATTGAATCTCATTCAGATCAATTGAACTAGATCAGTTCAATTGATGATCATCCAGATTCAAACCCTTGTTTGTGTGATCCCAGTTAGGTTCAGTTCTGTATGGTAATGGGATATGTCATGATCTCTATCATCGACATCATCGAAACTCCTTTCGATGGATCAGAACTCTTCTGATTCAGACAACTAGAATGATCGATCATCTAAATCATTCTAATTGCTCCCAAAATCCACCAGTGACACCTAGCAGTATATGGTGGCAACCCATCAGAGCTGAATGCATGAACCTCTTGGTGCAGCTACCTGTGTGATTAAGTTCTTCTATCTTGAGCCCCGATCAGATTAGGGTTAAGGTGAACTCGTCAAACCCTAGTTTCTGTCATATGATGTAATCATTCGATTCGAGTTCGAATGTGAAAATCTTAAATAGAAACTCTTTCTATTATTTCACTCTCTGCCATGGCCATGGGCTTCATGGACTTGATTCTCATGATCATCATAGGGCTGCTCCTCTACCACCGAGGTAGATAGATTCCATCTTGATGCAATCCAGTTCCTACAATGAACATGCTATAGCCAACATACACCTCAGGGTTCCATATGGCTAGGAGATCCGAGTAATGGTGTAGTCAAACTATAACACCCTCAAGGTGAACTGCCGATGCACCTCAGGTCAAAGAACCAGACACACTACTGCAGCATCGAGTCAGTCATTGACGAGAAGGTAGACTTCCTAATGACTACTCGAGGTGGTCACGCTCAGTGCCCTCCTTCTCTAACGAGTACCTGTACTCTCGCTCCGATCTCTCTACACCGTAGACTCAAGACTCATCTACTATAAAGAAGCAATTGTACACAAACCTTCTAGATCAATCACCATCCTCATGATGATCCTACGATCAGGAGCATTTTATGAGTTAATAATGAAAATTCTTGTCTTAAATTTTCAACTCTTAAAAATAAGAATTATCATTACCATTAACTCAAGGGATGTATCACAGACACTAAATACACATATATGATAGAAAATAACCCTTTTTATTATTTATAGTTAAAATTATAATTTTGCTCCTAGAAGTGTATTACAATTGAAAGGCAATTCTGGCTTCTAGGGCACACATATCTAGCAAGTTTTTTTCTTTTATTCTCCGTACATGGGAAAACTAAGGGGAAATGATACCAAAATTTTATTCGATCCCTATTGCAAATCCTTTTATTACTGTAATGAACCTATAGAATTAATGCAATTTCTGAATGAGATGAGACCTATCTTTACCATTAGTTGGTGATAGGGTGCATTTATTGCATATCTAAAAATGATATTTAATCTGAGTTCTACACATGATTTACTTGTAGTATCATTAGTTTTAAAATGGATAAGGGGCGGATGAAGTTTAGTAGGCTCTCACCAGAATATGAGGTTGGACTTCAAAAATTTCTTGATTATGCTATAGAGAAATTTGGGGATCATGGACTGATCCAATGTCCTTGTAAAAAATGTATGGGTGGGTCGTGGCTACCTTGTCAAGATAACAATGATCACCTCACTATTTATGGCTTTAAAGATAGTTATGAAATTTGTTGGGACCAAAATGGTGAGGTTAGGCCATAAGAAGGCATTCAACCAGAAGGGGGAGTGAAACAAATGGTTCGTGATATTTTTCCATTTGTTGGCCATAATGATAGTGCATCTACATCCATGTTTGATCCTGTGATTGATCGAATGACAAATAGTGGGAATATGGAGAAGGTCCACAAGTTGATGGAGGATGCTAATATTCCATTGTATTTCATGAAAAGATGGTGAAGCTTGAGTTCTTAATCCGATTGTATCTTGCAAAATGCTCCAACGTGTTCAGTAATAATGGAGTGAACTACATACTAGAGCTTTTGGAGGACATTCTTTTGGATGATCCATGAATTCCAAAGAATAATTATGAGGCATCGAAGATTATTGAACAATTGGGCTTTACTTATACAAAGATACATGCATATCCCAATAATTGCATGCTTAATTAGGAGGATGATGTCAACCACAATGAGTGCATGAGGTGTAGTATATCAAGATGGAAATAGAATAAAGACGGCACATTGACTCATATATCTCAAAAGTTGATGTGGCACTTTTTTTTGATTTTGAGACTACAAAAGTTGTTTATTTCAGCAAAGACATCGAAGGACATGAGATGGCATGAAGAGGACCGAACAAAAGATAACGCATTGAGGCATCCAACCAATGGAGAGCCATGGCAGAAGTTTAATGAATTACATCTCGGCTTCGCATAAGAGATACGTAATGTGAGGTTGGGCTTGTTGTACGATGATTTCAACCCATTCAAGCATATGAATACTGTCCAGTATATGGCCAGTATTTATTCATATTTACAACCTCCCACTGTGGATGTGTATGAAAAAATTCTTTGCACTCATGACAGTGCTCATCCTTAGACCGATGGAGGTAGATAATGACATTGATGTTTATTTACGGCCTCTTATTACCAAGCTGAAATAGTTATGGAGCATTCAAGATGTTCCAACTTTTGATGCTTTGCTAAATGAGTCATTCTCCATGCGCGCAATGCTTTTATGGATAATAAATGACTTTCCAGCCTATGCCCTAATGCTGGGTTGGAGCACCAAAGGTGAGCTAGCATGCCCGATCTATGGAAGAAACATCCAGTCCAGAAGGTTGAAACATCGAAGGAGCTTTATCTATGTGAGGCATCGAAGATTATTGAACAACTGGGCTTTACTTATACAAAGATACATGCATATCCCAATAATTGCATGCCTAATTGGGAGGATGATGTAAACCACAATGAGTGCATGAGGTGTAGTATATCAAGATGGAAATAGAATAAAGACGGCACATTGACTCATATATCTCAAAAGTTGATGTGGCACTTTTTTTTGATTCTGAGACTATAAAAGTTGTTTATTTCAGCAAAGACATCGAAGGACATGAGATGGCATGAAGAGGACCGAACAAAAGATGATGCATTGAGGCATCCAACCGATGGAGAGCCATGGCAGAAGTTTAATGAATTACATCTTGACTTCGCATAAGAGATACATAATGTGAGGTTGGGCTTGTTGTACGACGATTTCAACCCGTTCAAGCATATGAATACTATCCAGTATATGGCTAGTATTTATTCATATTTACAACCTCCCACTGTGGATGTGTATGAAAAAATTATTTGCACTCATGACAGTGCTCATCCTTAGACCGATGGAGGTAGATAATGACATTGATGTTTATTTACGGCCTCTTATTACCGAGCTGAAACAGTTATGGAGCATTCAAGATGTTCCAACTTTTGATGCTTTGCTAAATGAGTCATTCTCCATGCGCACAATGCTTTTGTGGATAATAAATGACTTTCCAGCCTATGCCATAATGTTGGGTTGGAGCACCAAAGGTGAGCTAGCATGCCCGATCTGTGGAAGAAACATCCGGTCCAGAAGGTTGAAACATCGAAGGAGCTTTATCTATATGAGGCATCGACGTTTTCTCCATCAAAACCATCCATATAGAAGGGATGCACGCTCCTTCAATGTCACTATTGAAGAAGGTGAGGTGCCTGGCTGGATGTCTGGAAGTGAAGTACTTAGAGAGTTGGATGGTCTCGGTATTGAATTTGGAAAAGATGATCCGATTGGTGATAAAAAAAGAAAGCGTCGATCAAAAAGATGACACACACTTTAATTAAAAGAAAAAGAGCATCTTCTTTGACTTGCCATATTGGGAGACAAACTTATTGCGCCACTGCCTAGATGTAATGCATATTGAAAAAAATGTGTGATAGCTCCTTTTGGCAACAATCTTGAATATCGAGGATAAGACCAAGGATGACTTGAATTCCCGACTTGACTTGAAAGAATGGGCTATTAGAATATCACTCCATCCAGAGCCGGTAGGGGGAGAACAGTAGAGGCTTTTTCATGCATGCTATGTTATGAATGTCTCTGAACGGTCCACATTTCATCATGTGTTGTAGAACTTAAAGGTCTTAGATGGATACTCAAGTAATATATCAAAGCATGTGAATAGTAAGGATGTCAAACTTGGGGGATTGATGACTCTTGACTATCATGTACTGATGTAGGAATTGATCCCAATAGCTATTCACCACGTGTTGCCAAAAAATGTTACAATGGCGGTTATTCATCTTTGCAACTTTTATAGAGACATTTGTGCAAAGAAGTTGCTTAAGAAAGACATGAAGAAAATGAAGGCAAAGGTGATGACTATATTATGTGATCTAGAGAAGATATTTCCATCATCATTTTTCACGGTTATGATGCATCTCATCATGCACCTTACGGAGGAAGTTGCACTTGGAGGCCTAGTATTCTATCGATGGATGTATCCTACTGAGAGAAATATTCAAACTCTGAAATCTTATATAAGAAATATGAATCACACAGAGGAATCTACAGTAGAAGGTTATTTGGATCAAGAGTGTATGGATTTTTGTACCATGTACTTAAACAAGCTTGAGACACATCATAATCGATCAATGAGGAATCAAGATGATCAGTATGAGCCAATTGAGCCTACATTTGAGTCCATTCCACAGTTAGGTGGACTTCCCACTTCATACTGCCTCACTAATTTGAGCATTAAGGAAAGGGATAAGGCACACTGCTACGTGCTCTTCAACTATGATGTCATTAAGCCATACATAAGATGAGTCACTCAGCATTAGTTATTTTATAATAATTTTAAAAAAATATCTAATTATACCTAAATTTGTTCTTTGTGCATGCAACAAACACAAGGAGGTCATAAGAGTAAAATATGGTGCTCTAAGTATGCGGAAGAAAGAGAAAATGCATAGCAATAAATTTTCTAAATGGTTCAAAGATCATGTAAGTGATTATATATTCTTGCTTAGTACAACTTATTGAAATATGTTTACTAATTAGGTGTCATCTTCTTAATTAGGTGTGGAGATTGCCGCTTAGTGATGTGAGCCCTAAAGTGCAAGCTCTTTTAATGGGCCCTAATCATACCGTGCATGAGTATAAACAGCTTGTCATTAACAGCTACAGGTTTAATATTCATAGCAGGTCCGTAAATATGGCAACACAAAATAGTGGCATCATGTTAAGCACCACCACTGGGTGTTATGCTAGCTCGAGCGATTCGCAGCCTCATATGGAGGATTTGAACTATTATGGCATGGTGGAGAAGATAGTCATCTTGGACTATTATTCTAAATGGAGGATCACGTAGATGAAGTGCGATTGGTTTGAAACATTATCATAATTTGGGATGAAGATTGATGACTGCGGTTTTACTCTCGTTAACATGCAATGCCATCTCCACACTAAAGAACCATATATACTTGCCTCCCAAGCTTATCAAGTCTTCTACGTTAGTGATTCCTTGGAGCCTCAATGGGGTGTTGCTGTGAGGATGATGCCTAGGCATATTTTTGATGACAACGAAGTTGATGACAATGTTGGACCATGCATGCAAAGCGCTCCTTTAGGATAAAACTTACCTGATACTATCGAGGTCCCAAACATATTTGTCAGGAGTGATGGTGATGTCCATATTGTAGATGCCACTAGGCGATGACTTCAACATTCGGGGATAAATTATTAGAGTCTAATTATTGATTTTTATTTGAATTTTTTTTTATTTTCTTCTTGTTTTGGTCAAAGAGCTCTCTTTCTTTTGATCTTTGGAAGCTTAAGAAAAATATGTGCCATGTCGGTAGACCGTGCCGTGCCGTGTAGGCCGTGCCGTGCTGGCCACTAAGAGAACCCCTATTTGGTATAAATATTAGAGACTATTTATTGATGCTATATAAATATTACTGTTTAACATATTATATTGATTAATGTTCATTAACGTTGTAGATCACGATGGCACCGAAACGCCCTCTAGCTTTCACCCCTATCTCTCGATGGGTTATGCACTATTCAACATTTAAGGAGTAGATGGAGCATACTCCATCCACCTCAGCACGTATTTTGGAGTCACGGACTTCAAAAATATATTGGCCCACATTTCAGCTTCAGCTCCAACTCTGGCTCTAGCTCCAGCTCCAGCACCAACACTAGCTTCAGCTCCGACTTCGGCTCCAGCTCCAGCTCTGGTGATGCAGATTTAAGAAACTATTGATGTATTTTATTTTTTTAAAAAAATATTATAATAAATTTTATTTGATAATAAAATTTTAGTATTTTAGAATAATTTTTATGTTTATTATATTTTCTTATATTATGTATCTATATTTATCAGGTAAAATATATAAAAAAATAAAAAAAATTAATATTTTTAATTATAAAAAAATTTATGGTAGCAATTTCATAAATGCTGTCATATCCGTGCCAACCACTATCATAGATTCATGGTGCCAACTGCTATATTAGATCTATGACAGCGGTTAAAAAATTGCTGCCATAGATTATCTATGGCAGCGGTTACATAACCGCTGCTATAGGTCGATCTATTGCAGCAGTTTATAAACTGCTGCAATAGGCTATTTATAGTAGTGGTTCAAACAACCACTAAAATAACCACTGCCATAGAGCTACGATGATGGCCGCAATGGTAGTGATTTTTTGAGTTTTTGAGCTACGGCAGCGGTTATGAACCACTACTATAGCCCTTTTTTGTAGTAGTGACAACCTCTACCTTATCCATGCGCCATCCTTCTCTTGTGTGACACTTTTGCTACACGAGAAAAGGTTTCTCATGATTCTTTTCCATGCAAAAGAGGTTTTCACCCATACTTTCTCATGTTCCTTAGTGGATGGGATTAGGTGGTTTGAAGGTTGAATTCAAAATGAGTTTGAATTTGGCCTAACAACCAACCCGATCTTTCTCTCCATGCGGTGTCTGCTCTCTTTGGTGTAAAATAAATAGGAGGAATTTTTGGGACATGAGAGAATAGATCTAAGATTGAGAGAGAACTTCCATGAGCCTCCTAGTGCATAAGAAAAAAATTTAAAAAAATCTCATGAGGTAAAAAAAGCATAGAAATGCTAGTGCAAGGTTTCATGGTGCATTTGATCTAGTATTTTGACCTAGGATATGGAAATCCATTTCATGAGCTACGAGTGTTGAAAGCTCATGAAACATTGTGGAGAACCTCCTTTTCCTCTCTACTATGTCTACCAGTGACCCAGAGCATTCCTGAAGTTTGTAGATAAGGATCAAAGGAATTCAATCAAAATAACCCCTAAAAGACTTCGATGTCGAGCTAGCACTCACGTACGAGCCGATCAGGATCAGGAGCCTCGTGTGGAGAATCCATGGAGGCTAGATACTTGCGTCGCTACATCATGACTAGCGAAACTCCTTGATGATGATTAGATCATGGCGATCAACTATCCGCAAAAAGGTATTGTATTCTGAGCACGTAGATGTAGTAAATAGTTTACTACATAGTTTTATTTTTAGATCTATTGATGTATGCATGCATATTATGTTTAGATCATAATGTGTAGGGTTAAATAATTTGATATGATTAGTAGATAATTAATTAGATTAATTATTTTCCACCACTACTTTGCTATTTTTGAATAATTTTGAAAATAGCTTAGCAAACCCTACACTATGTCCTTCAAAAAGGTGATGGCACAAGGAGAAGGGAGATTGAAATTCAAATTTTTGAACTTTATCCAAATTGGTTAGATCCAAACCCATTTGTCCAAAATCAATTAGACAAGATAAACCTAATCAAATTAGATTTAGTCCAACTCAATTAAAATCTTATTTAATTAAAAAATAATTGAGTTCAAGTCCTGATCAAATTAGGATCAAATCTCCTATAGCGATTGGATCATCTCATGACCTAATTGGATCAAATTCAATCAAATTAAATTCAATCAGATTTGATCAAATCCTCATCATTCAATAAAATTAAACTAATCAACAATCTAATTACTAATTAATTATTCAATAATATTAGAGTTCCAATCTAGTAAAATCTACGAGGGCAGAGTCCATGTCTAGTAGGACTCCCAGTCATAGAGTCCCAGTCTAGTAGGACTCTTGACCATAGAGTCCCAAACCATTGGGACTCATGATCAATGATCAAATTAGGTAGGAACTTCTATTGTGTGTGACCCCATAGGTTCAAACCCTAAGTCGGTAGCATAGGAACCAATTTTTATACTAATCGATGTGACCATCTAGAAATGGTATTTGACATCCGAATATGTCGAATAGTTGCAATGCAACATCCATGAACCTATGGCATATGATTACCTTATAATTCATTTCCTTGACATCAATGCTCAAAGAGTGACCTAGGATTAAACTACCAACCCTAAAAAATTCATTACATTATACTTTAAATTTTAATATCCATCATATGGACTACCTCGGTCGAGATTTTATTAAATTGAAATATAGTGATGCGTTTACTCTAGCACTTGGAGGGATCAATCCCATCTTGACTCATGCACCAACTAAATAAGTACTTGACTACACCCAATAACCTTCCATCACTGAATTAGAAATTTAGATACTCTAGTACTAAAGTACAGTGAGTTGCTTGCAAGTCAACATAGTGATCTTAGGTCTATGGGATACTTGTACCCATATCATTCATGAGCAACTCTTAATAGTAGAGAGCTCTATAGTTGGATCACAATCAGTGAAATATTTTTCTACATTTTATTTACATGCCATACTAGTATCTTCATACTCCTTGGTTAAGAGGACAATCCACCCATATGACATGGAACGACCTACACTCAATAACCATTATCATTCTAAGTAACAACATATCATTTGATTGTGATCAGGTTTAAGGACTAAATGATAAAATCTTCTTTGTTGAGTCTAAATAGTCCTAAGAACTACATCATAGAAGAGTTCATCAAGAGAAGATGCACAAACATGATGAAATGCTAGAATAATAATTTTATTCATTAGTTATTTTAAGTATAAATTATAATCAGCTCAACCATCTACAATTTAAGTGATTGGCTTTAAGATACAATATCCAACAACTCCCACTTAAACTAATGCCATTTAGAATAGTATTATATATCCATCTTCCATTTATAATTGTCGAACTCTTTGATTCCAAGGGCTTTAGTTAATGGGTCGGCCATGTTCTTCTTTTCGTCGATCTTTACCTCATTCCATGATATCTCATACAAGGTGGTAGCGATACAGAATATGCTTGGTGCACTGATATACCTTCGACTCCTTCGCTTGAGCTATGGCTCTAGTGCTACCATAGTAAAGCAGAACTGGACCATCCAAGGAGGGTGCTACTCCTAGCTCATCGATGAACTTTCATAGCCATACAACATCCTTCGCAGCATTGGATGTCGTGACATTTTCCATCTCATACATAGAATTGACCATAGTGTGCTACTTAGAACTCTTCCAATAGACCACTCCACCGTTCAAGGTAAACACATAACCTGATACACTCTTACTATCATAATGATCTGACTAAAAATTGGAATCAGTATATCCCATAAGTTTCAAGTTAGCATCTCCATAAATAAGCCACTAGTCCTTAGTATTTCTTAAATACATTAGATTGTCTTTACAACCTTCTAGTGATTTTTACCTAGATCAGACTGGTACCTGCTCACTATCCCTAGTGAGTATGCTACATCCGATCTCGTATATGTCATGACGTACATAATAGAATTCACTTTTGAAGCATATAGTATTCTACCCATATGCTTTCTCTCTTGAGGAGTTATCAGATAATCCCTCTTCGATAGAGCAATCCCATGGCCTATCGCAAGATAGACTTTCTTGAAATTTGCCATGCTGAACTACTTCAGCATGGTATCGATGTACATAGACTAGGATAGCCCAAGCAATCTTTTAGATCAATCTCTATAGATCATCATCCCTAGGATGTAGAAAGCTTCTCCGAAGTCATTCATGAAGAATTGAGATGATAGCCAAATTTTTATTTCTTATAATATAGAGATGTCATTCTCGATTAAGAGAATATTATCCACATACAGTATAAGAAATACAACTATAGAACCATTAGCCGATTTATATGTTAGATGTATGCCCTAAGAGCTAGATAGGCTAACACTTGTAATACACTTCTAAGAGTAATTTTATAATTTTGATTATAAATAAATAAAAAAATATTTTCTATCATAGTATGTATTTAAAGTATCTGTGATACATTCTTTGAGTTAATGGTAATGATAATTCATATTTTCAAGAGTTGAAAATTTAAGACATGATTTTTCATAATTAACTTATAAACTGCTGCCGACCATAGGATCATCATAAGGATGGTGATCGATCTAAAAGATTGGTGTATGATCACTTCATTAGGATAGATAAGTCTTGAGTCAATGGTGTGGATGAAGGAAAATCCTGATTTTTCGGACCAGGTTCGTTCAGATTTGATCAGATCAAGAGATATATTTCAAAAATTTTTTTCTTTCATACAGATTTGATCTAAGATGTTTTAGATCTAATTATTATTATTTTAAAAATTAAAATAAAATTAGATAAATTAAATTTGAATTTAATTTATCTTAAATTGGGTAATCCTATTATCCTTTGATAATCCTGTAAGCAGTGGAAGGTTCTGGATCAAGCCACGCAAGTGCCTGGCCTCTACCAGTATCCACTCGAGCTGGATCTAGAGATCCACTTCTTCTCTATCACATCTCCAAAAATTAAATCTGGATATGATCTGGAGGATCTTCAAAACTTCTTTCGAAGATCAGCAGTTGTCCTATGTAGCAGTGCAACCTTCTAGCTTTCAATCGCCTTTCTTTGATCTGGATCGCACCAACCAAGAATCCAAACACTTTGGATGTGGAGAGGAGAGGGAGAAGGTAGGTTTGGCATGGAGGAAGAGGGGAGAGGCAGCCTTGGCGTGTGGGATTTCAATTCTCCAATCATATAATCATTCAATCTGAGTTGGGCGCAGGGTCTTATTTATAGACTGTCTGTGATCCAACTTCTCTTCTTCCCAACCAATCACAACTCTTTGTGAAATCAGATCTAAATCTGATTGGTGGGAATAGAGTCCCCTGGATTCCTCCTTAGAGGGCACCTAAGACCAGTCAAAGTTGGTTCTTAGGAGAACTCTAATTGGAATCCAAAAAGGAGATGGAGTCCCTATCCAACAGGGACTCCTAGGCGCCTCCAACTTGGGCACACGCCAAGGGTGGCATGCGCCCTCTTCCTTGCCAGGTTCTGGCAGGGGGACAGGCCCCCACCAGCTCTCCAATAGGTGCATGACATGTGGACAAAAGTCAAAGTGTCAATGGTCAACATTTGACCAGTCAAAGGTAGACTTTTGACCAAAGTCAAAGAACGAAGAAATGGCAGGTGACCAAAAATGGCAGGTAATGTCTTACAAAATAAGACAACCTTTTCTGACTTGGACAACCTCCAGTCAGACCATATGAAGGCCTCTGATTGAGCACAAACTCCTTTGGCTCAGTCAGGACAACTTATTTATGATAGCAAAAGAAGAACGTTAGGTTCAATCGAGTGCTAGCACGATTTTCTTGAACCTAATTGAATCTCATTCAGATCAATTGAACTAGGATCAGTTCAATTGATGATCACCAGATTCAAACCCTTGTTTGTGTGACCCAGTTAGGTTCAGTTCTGTATGGTAATGGGATATGTCATGATCTCTATCATCGACATCATCGAAACTCCTTTCGATGGATCAGAACTCTTCTGATTCGAACAGCTAGAATGATCGATCATCTAAATCATTCTAATTGCTCCCAAAATCCACCAGTGACACCTAGCAGTATATGGTGGCAACCCATCAGAGCTGAATGCGAACCTCTTGGTGCAGCTACCTGTGTGATTAAGTTCTTCTATCTTGAGCCCCGATCAGATTAGGGTTAAGGTGAACTCGTCAAACCCTAGTCTTCTGTCATATGATGTAAACATTCGATTCGAAGTCCAATGTGAAAATCTAAATAGAAACTCTTTCTATTATTTCACTCTGCCATGGCCATGGACTTCTGGACTTGATTCTCATGATCATCATAGGGCTGCTCCTCTACCACCGAGGTAGATAGATTCCATCTTGATGCAATCCAGTTCCTACAATGAACATGCTATAGCCAACATACACCTCAGGGTTCCATATGGCTAGGAGACCGAGTAATGGTGTAGTCAAACTATAACACCCTCAAGGTGAACTGCCGATGCACCTCAGGTCAAAGAACCAGACACACTACTGCAGCATCGAGTCAGTCATTGACGAGAAGGTAGACTTCCTAATGACTACTCGAGGTGGTCACGCTCAGTGCCCTCGTTCTCTAACGAGTACCTGTACTCTCGCTCCGGTGTCTCCACACCGTAGACTCAAGACTCATCTACTAAAGAGAAGCGATTGTACACCAACCTTCCGGATCAATCACCATCCTCGTGATGATCCTATGGTCGGGAGCATTTTATGAGTTAATAATGATTATTCATGTCTTAAATTTTCAACTCTTGAAAATATGAATTATCATTACCATTAACTCAAAGGATGTATCACAGACACTAAATACACATATGTGATAGAAAATAACCCATTTTATTGATTTAGTCAAAATTATAATTTTGCCCCTAGAAGTGTATTACAAGTGTCAGCCAATTCTGGCTTCTAGGGCACATATATCTAACAATCTCCCACTTGTCCTAAAGCCAATTGGCTACAAGTCTAAGTCCCATCTTCTCAAGGTGGGCTTCGATCTTCTGCTGGCCCAACGGCTTTGTAAGTGGGTCTGCCACATTATCTGTGGAGTTGACTCTCTTGACCTCGACGTAACCCTTCTCGAGGTAATCGCGGATGAGGTGGTATCGCCGCTCAATGTGCTTGGATTTCTGGTGAGACCTCGGCTCCTTAGCAAGGGCTATGGCGCCATTGTTGTCGCAGTATAGAGGAATGGCATCTGATGGCATTACTCCAATTTCTGCAGCAAACTTCTTGTACCAGAATGCTTCCTTCGCAGCCTCTGATGCAGCGATATATTCTGCTTCCATGGTGGAATCTGCTATCACCGTTTGCTTGGAACTCTTCCAGCTGACAGCACCACCATTGCACACAAACAGACTTCCCAGATGTCGACTTTCGATCATCTATATCGGACATGAAATCCGAGTCTGTGTATCCCTGGACTTGGAGTTCTCCATTACCAAAGACCAACATCATATCCTTAGTTCTTCTCAAGTACTTAAGGATACATTTCACAGAAGTCCAGTGTTCTTCACCTGGATTTGACTGATATCTGCTTGTGACACTCACAGCATGGGCTATATCAGGTCGTGTACATAGCATGGCATACATGAGGCTCCCTATTGCAGAAGCATAAGGGATCTTGCTCATGCGTTCTATTTCCTCAGGTGTGCTAGGGGCACATCTTCTTGGAAAGATGAATACCATGTCTGAAGGGTATTAATCCCCTCTTAGAGTTTTCCATACTAAACCTCTTTAGTACTTCCTCTATGTACATCTTCTGTGAAAGTCCTAGCATCCTATTCGGTCTATCCCTATAGACCTTAATTCCTAGAATAAAGGATGCTTCACCTAGGTCTTTCATGGAGAATTCCTTGGACAACCATAATCTTGACTGATGTCAACATGGGAATATCATTCCCAATAAGGAGGATGTCATCCACGTACAATACGAGGAAGACAACAGCGCTCCCACTGACCCTTTTGAAAACACATGGTTCCTCTTCATTTTTGATGAAACCAAACTTTTTGATCACATCATTGAAACGAGTGTTCCAGCTCCGAGATGCTTGCTTAAGTCCATATATGGACCTTTGCAGCTTGCAAACCTTGTGATCAGTATCACTGGATGTGAAACCTAGCGGCTGTTCCATATAGATATCTTCCTCAAGATATCCATTTAAGAATGCCGTTTTCACGTCCATTTGCCATATTTCATAATCGAAATAGGCTGCAACAGGCAAGCAATGTGCGGATGGATTTTAGCATAGCCACTGGGAAAAGGTATCCTGATAGTCAATGCCTTCGCGTTGACTATAACCTTTTGCCACTAGTCTAGCCTTGAATGTCTCCACATTCCCATCTGCACCAATCTTTCTCTTGAAGATCCATTTACACCCAATAGGTACTATACCTTCTGGTGGATCTACCAAGGTCCAGACTTGGTTTGAGTGCATCGAGTCAATTTCTGACTGCATTGCCTCTAGCCATTTCTCGGAGTCGATATCTGATATCGCCTCGTTGTAGGTTTTGGGATCATCACCATGAGCACCATTACCTATGAGGAACATTTTCTCTACTTCCTCTGAAATAATACCTAAGTATCTTTCAGGGGGATGGAAAACTCTTTCCGATCTACGAGGTGGAGGAGGTAGTGTTCTTATTGGCTCAACCTGATTTGGTTCCAATTGGTCCTTAGCTCATTGTACTTGTGAGACTTTCTCATCAAGCTTAATCTGCTTTCCAATGCCGCTATCTTGAATAAACTATTTTTCAAGAAAGATGGCATGTCGACTCACAATCACATTGTGGTCTTCTGGAATGTAGAAATAGTATCCTAATGACTCTTTAGGATATCCTATGAATCGAGCTCTGAAGGACCTAAACTCTAACTTGTCCGCTTGTTGTCTTTTGACATGAGCCGGACAACCCCAAATTCTGAGATGACTCAGACTTGGTTTCTTACCGTGCCATATCTCATACGGTGTGGTAGGAACGGTTTTAGAGGGAACCCTATTCAGTAGATAGAATTGAAGTTAACAATGAATGTCCCCAAAGAAAATCAGGGAGGTCTGTGAAGCTCATCATGGATCGAACCATATCCAATAGAGTCCGATTTCTCCATTCTGAAACCCCGTTGAGTTGAGGTGTTCCTGGTGGAGTCCATTGAGAGACTATGCCATTTTCCTTAGAGATAGTCTAGGAATTTCCGGCTAAGGTATTCACCTCCTCGATCTGATCGAAGAACCTTAATGGGTTTTCCAGTTTGTTTTTCTACTTCATGTCTGAATTCTTTGAACTTTTCAAAAGCTTCAGACTTGTGTCTCATAAGATACACATACCCATACCTAGACAGATCATCGGTAAAGGTAATGAAGTAGACAAAATTGCCTCTAGCCGGCACATCAAATGGGCCGCACACATCAGTATGTACTAGGGCAAGGAGATCTGTGGCCCTCTCCCCATGTCCAACAAAAGGGAGTTTAGTCATTTTGCCTTGAAGACAAGATTCACAAGTTGGATATGACTCGGAAGTCAATGGACTCAATAGCCCATTTTTCTCCAATTTGTTGATCCTATCTTCTGCTATATGACCTAATCTCAGGTGCCATAGATATCTGTCGTTTGGACTATCCCTAGGTCGTTTGGCATTCACGTTTTGCTCGATAGTTAGAATAGGTACATCAATATGCAACTGATAAAGATCATTAACAAGGAAACCATTTGCAATTTTATTTCTTTCATAAAGAATGTTACAATGGTCCTTAAAGAAGGTAATCACATAGCCTTCTTGTGCTAAGCATGAAACAGAAATCAAATTCCTGCTAGCTGCAGGCACATAATAACAGTCTTTCAAAACTAAGTCTAAACCAGATGGTAATCGAAGAGGGTATAAGGGTTTTGGACTTTAGGTTGGTGTGATTCAGATCAAAGGAAAGCGGCGATCAAAGAGCAAGAAGGCTGCGCTGCTACAAAAGGACGAACTGTAGATTTCAAAAAGAGTTTTTGAGGAGATCCTCCAGATCAGATCCAGATCTGATATTTGGTGACGTGTATAGAGAAGAAGAGGATCTTCTAGATCCAACTCGGAGTGGATACCGGTAAGGCCAGGCGCTTGCGTTGGCTAAGACCAGAACCTTTCGCTGCAATCAGGAGAATCTTACAGGTAATGGATTACCCAAATCAGGTAAATTAAATTTGATTTATTTATTCTTATTTTTATTTATTTATTAAAATAAGAATCAGAATCTGAAAATATATCAGATCTGATGGGATCAAGAGAAATTTTTTGAAATATATCTCTTGATCTTGATCAGATCTGACGGAACCTGGACCGGGAAATTAGGATTTTCCCTTACTAAT
>QRFJ01001176.1:32093-100774 GCA_006176705.1 Cocos nucifera
AGAGATGCGAAAATCTCCACGATTGATGATTTCTAGTGGGTGGTGCGGTCTCACCAACTGACTCATCACCTCACCTAACAGTTATTGGTGATGGGTTAGCCAATGAGTGAACAACTCTTGTTCAATGATTCTCTAATCATGGTGCACCCAAACTTGGTCTCTAATTCATGAATCTCACCGTATCCGGAATATTGATCCACTCCTTAGTTAAGTCAGACCCACCATTTGCATAGACTGGGTTCCTAATTGGGTCTCTCACCGTATCCGGAAATATTGAGCCCAACTCATCCTCCAGCCCATAGCATCCAATGCCTAATAGACATGGTTGCATCTTCCCGGTGCAACTGAGCCACTGTATCCAGCCGAGAACAATCAACCCCGGGAAGGGCCCGCACGTCTACAATGGTGGAAGACCTCGGACTTAATCTTTTCTTAGGGAGAATTGATTCAGGTCTCATTAAACTAGACTTGGCTTAGTCATAACAATTATGACTAACCTAGTGGCATGGGTCAGCTCGGATTATTGACCACCTCAGATCAGAACTGTGTCAACAGATATGGCCAGGTAAGTGAGACCGGTGGAAGGAATATGCCGTTAACTCGCACAAGAACGCATTCAGGTCGAGTAGCTTCCAATTAAAAACCAGTCGGTCGTCTGTGCCAAACTTACCTTAGACACCAAATTGTTGAGTCAGAACCAATTGGGTTAGCCTACAATCCAGACTCTAACCTCTGAGCCTAATTAGGTCTTGCTTGATCGTGACTCGATCTTGACCCAGACTTAATCCTATTAGGCTGGTCAATTTAAGCATTGTTGATCCCATCTAACCAACTCTTGATTCGGTTTGATCAACCGCTTAGACCTAATTGAGCTACCCAAGCCCGAACCCAGTATTATGAATATGTCTTAGATCTGAAATTCTCAATTTTAGACCTAATTAATATTCCATAAACTTAATTCTTAATTAAGTTGGGTTCATAAACAAAATATGCACAATAAATCCTAGGGTTTCAGGATCTAGGGTTTTGCAGAAAGTAAGTTTTGGGTTTCTGATTAAGGACGAACACGCAGCACCCCTACACGTCATAAGAACACCCCATCGAATGGGAAGAGAGGGCCTTTAAACCCTTCTTCGTTCTTATGACCGGACGGCCAAGAGGAACGCCTTAATCAGGAACATGTCAATACTACAAAACAGTTATCAGATCTATATCATATATCTCATATACAAAGTTTAGATCTAATCATGGCATATTTTGCATACATCTCATGTATCAAATCATGCATGTTTTCAGATCTAAATTATCTCATAATAATCTAAAAAATTAGATTTAAATTGATCTAATCAAAATAAATTCTAATCTAGACAATTATGTAGAACTATTCTACAACTAGTCTAGTCATGCATCTAATCATATCTCATATGATATTTAAAATTAAATAATTTTTATTTGCTGTTTATCAGATGTTATTATAACACTTATAATATCAGAAAATAGTAAATAAGAAGATCTAAAATATGATTTAATCAGATTAAATCAAAGACATGCAAAACTATTCTATAGAACTATTCTATTCTAGAACTAGTCATGCATATCTTCATGTTCTTAGATCCAAATCATTTAATTTTAATTTTTCTGATTTCAGATCTGATCACATCTCATGTGACATCTGAAATCACTTTATTTTCTAATTAAAATAAAATTAAAATCAGATCTAAACAATTTAGAACCATGGCTCTGATACCAGTTGAAGGGAAATCCTGATTTCCCGGTCCAGGTTCGTCCAGATCTGATTAGATCAAGAGATATATTTCAAAAATTTTCTCTTGATCTCAATCAGATCTTGATATGTTTCAGATCTGATTCTTATTATTTTAATAAATAAAATAAAATAAGATAAATTAAATCAAATTTAATTTACCTGATTTGGGTAATCCTATTACCCTGTAGATGATCCTGATTGCAGCGGAAGGTTCTGGATCTTAGCCACGCAAGCGCCTGGCCTCTACCGGTATCCACTCGGGTTGGATCTGGAGATCCTCTTCTTCTCTATCACACCTCCAAAAATCAGATCTGGATCTGATCTGGAGGATCTTCAAAACTCTTTTGAAGATCTGCAGTCGTCCTTTTGCAGCAGCGCAGCCTTCTTGCTTTTGATCGCCTTTCCTTGATCTGAATCGCACCAACCAAAGTCCAAAACACCTTTTGGACGTGGAGAGCAAGGGGAGAAGAGACTATGGCATGGAGAAGGAGGGGAGAGGCAGCCTTGGGGCGTGGGAAATCTCTATTGAATTCATTAGCATTAGGGTTGGGCGCAGGGTCTTATTTATAGACCTCTTGTGATCCAACTCCTCTTCCTCTCAACCAATCACAACCCTTTGTGAAATCAGATCTAAATCTGATTGGTTGGAATAGAGACCCCTGGATTCCTCCTTAGAGGGCGCCTAAGACCAGTCAAACTGGATTCTTAGTAGAACTCTGATTGGAATCCAAAAGGGAGGTGGAGTCCTTGTCCAACAAGGACTCCTAGGCGCCTCCTACTTGGGCTCACGCCACCCTTGGCGTGCGCCCTTCTCCTTGCCAGGTTCTGGCAGGGGGACAGGCCCCCACCAGCTCTCCAATAGGTGCATGACATGTGGTCAAAAGTCAAAGGGTCAATGGTCAACGTTTGACCAGTCAAAGGTAGACTTTTGACCAAAGTCAAAGAACAAGAAATGGCAGGTGACCAAAAATGGCAGGTAATGTCTTACAAATAAGACAACCTATTCTGACTTGGACAACCTCCAGTCAGACCATATGAAGGCCTCTGATTGAGCACAAACTCCTTTGGCTCAGTCAGGACAACTTATTTATGATAGTAAAAGAAGAACGTTAGGTTCAATCGAGTGCTAGCACGATTTCCTTGAACCTAATTGAATCTCATTCAGATCAATTGAACTAGATCAGTTCAATTGATGATCACCAGATTCAAACCCTTGTTTGTGTGACCCAGTTAGGTTCAGTTCTGTATGGTAATGGGATATGTCATGATCTCTATCATAGACATCATCGAAACTCCTTTCGATGGATCAGAACTCTTCTGATTCGAACAGCTAGAATGATCGATCATCTAAATCATTCTAATTGCTCCCAAAATCCACCAGTGACACCTAGCAGTATATGGTGGCAACCCATCAGAGCTGAATGCGAACCTCTTGGTGCAGCTACCTGTGTGATTCAGTTCTTCTATCTTGAGCCCCGATCAGATTAGGGTTAAGGTGAACTCGTCAAACCCTAGTCTCTGTCATATGATGTAATCATTCGATTCGAGTCCAATGTGAAAATCTAAATAGAAACTCTTTCTATTATTTCACTCTGCCATGGCCATGGGCTTTCTGGACTTGATTCTCATGATCATCATAGGGCTACTCCTCTACCACCGAGGTAGATAGATTCCCATCTTGATGCAATCCAGTTCCTACAATGAACATGCTATAGCCAACATACACCTCAGGGTTCCATATGGCTAGGAGACCGAGTAATGGTGTAGTCAAACTATAACACCCTCAAGGTGAACTGCCGATGCATCTCAGGTCAAAGAACCAGACACACTACTGCAGCATCGAGTCAGTCATTGACGAGAAGGTAGACTTCCCTAATGACTACTCGAGGTGGTCACGCTCAGTGCCCTCGTTCTCTAACGAGTACCTGTACTCTCGCTCCGGTGTCTCCACACCGTAGACTCAAGACTCATCTACTAAAGAGAAGCGATCGTACACCAACCTTCCGGATCAATCACCATCCTCGTGATGATCCTATGGTCGGGAGCTGTTTATGAGTTAATAATGATTATTCATGTCTTAAATTTTCAACTCTTGAAAATATGAATTATCATTACCATTAACTCAAAGGATGTATCACAGACACTAAATACACATGTGTGATAGAAAATAACCCATTTCATTAATTATAGTCAAAATTATAATTTTGCCCCTAGAAGTGTATTACAAGTGTCAGCCAATTCTGGCTTCTAGGGCACATATATCTAACAATCACGGCTACTGCAGCAACTCTTGCTCCATTACCGATGCGTAGGATCATGTCTCCATCCCTCAGCCTCCTGCTATCCTCAAGACCCTGCATGGAAGTGCACAGATGAGCACTAGAACCAGAGTCAAGCACCCAACTGGATGCAGAAGAAACCGTAAGGTTAGACTCAATAACGAGCATACCTCCAGAAGGACCTTCCTTCTTGTTCTTCAGGGTGGCCAGGTAAGTAGGGCAGTTCCGCTTCCAATGGCCGTCGCTGTTGCAATGGAAACACTTTCCTTTGACATCGGCCTTTTTCTTCGGCTTCTGCCTTCTTCTTCTTTGATCCTTCCACCTTTTGCTTTTTCACAGACTTCTTTTTCTTTCCATAAGACTTTCTTTTGGAAGAAGTCCGTTCCATAGCAAGAACTGAGCCTTTAGAACCTTTCATAGAAAGCTCAGCGGTAACCAGCATATTCATTAACTCGGCCAAGGAATTTTGAAGTTTATGCATGTGGTAATTCATGATGAATTGCCCATATGCATCAGTCAAGGATTGCAGAATAATATCGTTCTGCAGATCCAAGTCCAACTTCACACCGAGCTTCTCAAGCTCTTCCATGTCCTTGATCATTGTCAGACAGTGATCTTGGACTGACTGCCCATCACGCATCTTAGCCTTAAAAAGTCATTTCGTGACTTGATATTTGGCTGCGCGACTCTGTTCACCAAACATCTCCTGCAGGTGAGCCAACATTTGGCGAGCAGTCCCGATATCTTCATGTTGGCGCTGGAGCTCATCAGACATCGAGCCCAACATGTAGTATCTGGCCTTATTATCTTCGTCAATCCATTTTTCCAGAGACGCTCTCTGTTCAGTGGATGGACGAGCTGGTAAGGTGGGAGGGTCCTGGTCCAAAACATGTGTTAACTTCTCTGAACCCAAAACAATTTTGTAGTTCCTGAGCCAATCTTTATAATTGGGTCCAGTCAGTCTATGTGTGTCTAGGATACGTGCCAGTGGGTTGGACGCAGACATTTTCCTGTAGAGAGTCAAAGATTCTAGTTAGATACTGTAATTTTGACTTGACCAATTTGTTTAGGGATTTTATTTTTAAACAAATTAGCTCCCACTATTTTCTCGGATCCCTACACTCCCTCTGTAGAGATGCGAAAATCTCCACGATTGATGATTTCTAGTGGGTGGTGCGGTCTCACCAACTGACTCATCACCTCACCTAACAGTTATTGGTGATGGGTTAGCCAATGAGTGAACAACTCTTGTTCAATGATTCTCTAATCATGGTGCACCCAAACTTGGTCTCTAATTCATGAATCTCACCGTATCCGGAATATTGATCCACTCCTTAGTTAAGTCAGACCCACCATTTGCATAGACTGGGTTCCTAATTGAGGTCTCTCACCGTATCCGAAATATTGAGCCCAACTCATCCTCCAGCCCATAGCATCCAATGCCTAATAGACATGGTTGCATCTTCCCGGTGCAACTGAGCCACTGTATCCAGCCGAGAACAATCAACCCCGGGAAGGGCCCGCACATCTACAATGGTGGAAGACCTCAGACTTAATCTTTTCTTAGGGAGAATTGATTCAGGTCTCATTAAACTAGACTTGGCTTAGTCATAACAATTATGACTAACCTAGTGGCATGGGTTAGCTCGGATTATTGACCACCTCAGATCAGAACTGTGTCAACAGATATGGCCAGGTAAGTGAGACCGGTGGAAGGAATATGCCGTTAACTCGCACAAGAACGCATTCAGGTCGAGTAGCTTCCAATTAAAAACCAGTCGGTCGTCTGTGCCAAACTTACCTTAGACACCAAATTGTTGAGTCAGAACCAATTGGGTTAGCCTACAATCCAGACTCTAACCTCTGAGCCTAATTAGGTCTTGCTTGATCGTGACTCGATCTTGACCCAGACTTAATCCTATTAGGCTGGTCAATTTAAGCATTGTTGATCCCATCTAACCAACTCTTGATTCGGTTTGATCAACCGCTTAGACCTAATTGAGCTACCCAAGCCCGAACCCAGTATTATGAATATGTCTTAGATCTGAAATTCTCAATTTTAGACCTAATTAATATTCCATAAACTTAATTCTTAATTAAGTTGGGTTCATAAACAAAATATGCACAATAAATCCTAGGGTTTCAGGATCTAGGGTTTTGCAGAAAGTAAGTTTTGGGTTTCTGATTAAGGACGAACACGCAGCACCCCTACACATCATAAGAACACCCCATCGAATGGGAAGAGAGGGCCTTTAAACCCTTCTTCGTTCTTATGACCGGACGGCCAAGAGGAACGCCTTAATCAGGAACATGTCAATACTACAAAACAGTTTTAGATCTATATCATATATCTCATATACAAATTAGATCTAATCATGGCATATTTTGCATACATCTCATGTATCAAATCATGCATATTTTCAGATCTAAATTATCTCATAATAATCTAAAAAATTAGATTTAAATTGATCTAATCAAAATAAATTCTAATCTAGACAATTATGTAGAACTATTCTACAACTAGTCTAGACATGCATCAATCATATCTCATATGATATTTAAAATTAAATAATTTTTATTTGCTGTTTTTTATCAGATGTTATTATAACACTTATAATATCAAAAAATAGTAAATAAGAAGATCTAAAATATGATTTAATCAGATTAAATCAAAGACATGCAAAACTATTCTATAGAACTATTCTATTCTAGAACTAGTCATGCATATCTTCTAATGTTCTTAGATCCAAATCATTTAATTTTAATTTTTTCTGATTTCAGATCTGATCACATCTCATGTGACATCTGAAAATCACTTTATTTTCTAATTAAAATAAAATTAAAATCAGATCTAAACAATTTTAGAACCATGGCTCTGATACCAGTTGAAGGGAAATCCTGATTTCCCGGTCCAGGTTCGTTCCAGATCTGATCAGATCAAGAGATATATTTCAAAAATTTTTCTCTTGATCTCAATCAGATCTTGATATGTTTCAGATCTGATTCTTATTATTTTAATAAATAAAATAAAATAAGATAAATTAAATCAAATTTAATTTACCTGATTTGGGTAATCCTATTACCCTGTAGATGATCCTGTATTGCAGCGGAAGGTTCTGGATCTAGCCACGCAAGCGCCTGGCCTCTACCGGTATCCACTCGGGTTGGATCTGGAGATCCTCTTCTTCTCTATCACACCTCCAAAAATCAGATCTGGATCTGATCTGGAGGATCTTCAAAACTCTTTTGAAGATCTGCAGTCGTCCTTTTGCAGCAGCGCAGCCTTCTTGCTTTTGATCGCCTTTCCTTGATCTGAATCGCACCAACCTAAGAATCCAAAACACTTTTGGACGTGGAGAGCAGAGGGAGAAGAGACTATGGCATGGAGGAAGGAGGGGAGAGGCAGCCTTGGGGCATGTGGGATTTCAATTATCAATTGCAATCATTAATTAGAGGTTGGGCGCAGGGTCTTATTTATAGACCTCTTGTGATCCAACTCCTCTTCCTCCCAACCAATCACAACCCTTTGTGAAATCAGATCTAAATCTGATTGGTTGGAATAGAGACCCCTGGATTCCTCCTTAGAGGGTGCCTAAGACCAGTCAAACTTGGATTCTTAGTAGAACTCTGATTGGAATCCAAAAAGGGAGGTGGAGTCCTTGTCCAACAAGGACTCCTAGGCGCCTCCTACTTGGGCTCACGCCACCCTTGGCGTGCGCCCTCTCTCCTTGCCAGGTTCTGGCAGGGGGACAGGCCCCCACCAGCTCTCCAATAGGTGCATGACATGTGGTCAAAAGTCAAAGTGGTCAATGGTCAACATTTGACCAGTCAAAGGTAGACTTTTGACCAAAGTCAAAGAACAAGAAATGGCAGGTGACCAAAAATGGCAGGTAATGTCTTACAAAATAAGACAACCTATTCTGACTTGGACAACCTCCAGTCAGACCATATGAAGGCCTCTGATTGAGCACAAACTCCTTTGGCTCAGTCAGGACAACTTATTTATGATAGTAAAAGAAGAACGTTAGGTTCAATCGAGTGCTAGCACGATTTCCTTGAACCTAATTGAATCTCATTCAGATCAATTGAACTAGATCAGTTCAATTGATGATCACCAGATTCAAACCCTTGTTTGTGTGACCCAGTTAGGTTCAGTTCTGTATGGTAATGGGATATGTCATGATCTCTATCATCGACATCATCGAAACTCCTTTCGATGGATCAGAACTCTTCTGATTCGAACAGCTAGAATGATCGATCATCTAAATCATTCTAATTGCTCCCAAAATCCACCAGTGACACCTAGCAGTATATGGTGGCAACCCATCAGAGCTGAATGCGAACCTCTTGGTGCAGCTACCTGTGTGATTAAGTTCTTCTATCTTGAGCCCCGATCAGATTAGGGTTAAGGTGAACTCGTCAAACCCTAGTCTCTGTCATATGATGTAATCATTCGATTCGAGTCCAATGTGAAAATCTAAATAGAAACTCTTTCTATTATTTCACTCTGCCATGGCCATGGACTTCTGGACTTGATTCTCATGATCATCATAGGGCTGCTCCTCTACCACCGAGGTAGATAGATTCCATCTTGATGCAATCCAGTTCCTACAATGAACATGCTATAGCCAACATACACCTCAGGGTTCCATATGGCTAGGAGACCGAGTAATGGTGTAGTCAAACTATAACACCCTCAAGGTGAACTGCCGATGCATCTCAGGTCAAAGAACCAGACACACTACTGCAGCATCGAGTCAGTCATTGACGAGAAGGTAGACTTCCTAATGACTACTCGAGGTGGTCACGCTCAGTGCCCTCGTTCTCTAACGAGTACCTGTACTCTCGCTCCGGTGTTTCCACACCATAGACTCAAGACTCATCTACTAAAGAGAAGCGATCGTACACCAACCTTCCAGATCAATCACCATCCTCGTGATGATCCTATGGTCGGGAGCATTTTATGAGTTAATAATGATTATTCATGTCTTAAATTTTCAACTCTTGACAATATGAATTATCATTACCATTAACTCAAAGGATGTATCATAGACACTAAATACACATATATGATAGAAAATAATCCATTTTATTGATATTAGTCAAAATTATAATTTTGCCCCTAGAAGTGTATTACAAGTGTCAGCCAATTGTGGCTTCTAGGGCACATATATCTAATAGTGGAGACACCAGAGTGAGAGTATAGGTACTCATTAGAGAACGAGGGCACTGAGCTTGACCACCTCGAGTATTCATAAGGAAGTATACCTTCTCATTGATAACTAGCTCGATACTATAGTGGTGTGTCTGATTCTTTGACTTGAGGTGCATCGACAATTCACCTTGAGGGTGTTACCAGTTTGACTACACCATAACTCAATCTCCTAGCCATTCAAAATCCTGAGGTCTATGTTGGCTATAGCATGTTCATTATAGGAATTGGATTACACCAATAAAGGGATCAATCTACCTCGATAGATGAGGAGTAGCCCTATGATTATCATGAGATTAAGCACATAAGCCCATGGCCATGGCAGTGTGAAGATGATAGAAAGAGTTTCTATTAGGATTTTACATCAGACTTGAATCGAATGATTAATTTATATGATGGATGTTGGGTTTGACGAGTTCATCTTAACCCTAATCCTGTCGGGGCTTAAGATAGAAGAACTCAATCATATAGGTATCTACACTGAGAGGTTCACTTTCAGTTCTAATGAATTTCTACCATATACTATTAGGTATCACTAGTAGATTTTGGGAGCAATTAAAATGATCTTGATGATCGATCATTCTAATTGTGTGAATCAAAAAAGTTTTGATCCATCGAACGATATTTTGATGATGTCGATGATAGAGATCACTGCATATCCCATTACCATATAGAACTAAACCTAACTGGATCACACAAAGAATGGTTTGGATCTGGATGTGATCAATTGGGCTTACTTAGTTTGATTGATTTGGATTAGATCCAATCAGGTTGAATAAAATCATGCTAACACATGATTGAGCCTAACATTTTTCTTCTGTAGCATTTCTAATCTATCTCTATTGAGTGAAATTTGATTTGACTCATTTCTTGATTGTAAATGAATATATTTTCATCTGGTTGGAACTTGTCCAGATCAGATTAATTCTAGAAATAAATCCATTCTAAAATGTAATTGGACTAGGATTAATAGTAGACCCAATTGAGAGAATTGAGGGTCACAGGATCAGAGCATTCTAAAAAATTTTTCAGAAACTTTTTTTCTCTTATTTTTTGGATATGTGATAGGGCTCAAGTCATACTTTAGGTTTGAAAAATTGGGTTATTTTTGGAAGTTCCTAGATTGGGTTAAGATAGAGTTTGATTTGGATCAAACTCTGGAGGGAAGAGCCCTAGGCGCCCTGGACTCTTCCTTATCCCTTCATGGTACCACCTTTACAGATATTTTTGCTTGACCAAACTTGATAGAAATTAGGTTGGGGATGTGGGCTATCAGCTCTAGAGTCTTAAGTTATCAAGCAATTTGATTGCTTGATGAAATGAGACTCTAAGGTGGCATAGGTGTCTATTTAAAGACCCTATGCCCTAAGACTTTAATCCTTGGATTACCACGCCCATATGCTGCCACCATAAACCTCCTCCATACCCTATCTAGAGCTCCTCCATCTCTTCTTCATGTGCACATCAGAGTTGGTGAGGTTTCAGCCATCAAAAGTTGAGAAAAGCTGAAGATAAAATAGGACAGGACGATCTGGATCAAGAGACAGGGTGCTGCCTTCAAAGTTTGTTTGAAAGCTTCACAAATTAGATCCATATCTAATCTTTTGAGATTAGATCCACAAGGTGAGCATGTCTAGATCCTGTATGAGTGGACTCTACTAGAGGCTAGGAAATTTAATGGCTACATCCAGAACCCCAGGTGACAACAGATCATCGTTAGGGTAATTGGATAACCCTAATCAGGTACATCAGATGTTCCATACTTGGATTTAGTTTTATATTTAATATTAGATCACCTTGATTAGAATTGAGAACTTTTAGATTTTATCAGATCATAGGAGCTTTTTTTAAAAAAATCTACCTCAGATTTGATCAGATCTAGATGATCTTATGGCAGAAAATAGGGTTTTTTGTTCAACTAGTATCAAAGCTGTGTTAGCAGTTCTTCAGATCTATTTTAGATCTAATTTTATTTTTATTTATTATTTAATATTAAAAAATTTTAAATATGACATTATATTTGATTTGATCTAAAATTAAAAATATTAAAAATTAAATAATTTAGATCTATAGTGTATAAGATGCATGACTAGACTAGGTATAGAATAGTTCAATTTGTAGTCTAGTGTAATCATATTTTTAATTTGATTAAATATATTTTTATTCTATTTTACTTCTATTAAACTAATATTATAAATATTATAATCAGATCTAAAAAATATAAAAATATAATTTTTAATTTTTAATTTATTCAAATGAGATATGAAATATGCATGTTAAGACTAGTTGTAGAATAGTTCTATGAACTGTCTAGAATAGTTTTATTTTATTGTGATTGATTTAAATTTTATTTTTTAGATAATATATATGATATATCAGATCTGAAAGCATGCATGTTTAATTAAATTATGATACATGAGATGTATGTAAGGCATATATAGGTTAGATCATTAATTGTATATATGATATATGATTTAGGTCTAACTTGTTTTGTAGTAGAAAATATACTTTTGATTAAGGCGTTCCCCTTGGCCATCTGATCATAAGAATAAAATAGAGTTTAACGGCCCTCTCCTTCCATTCGATGGGATGTTCTTATGGCATGTAGTGATGCTGCATGTTCGTCCTTAATCAAAAATCAGAACTTATTTTTTTACAAAACACTAGATCCTGAAATCCTAATATATATTTTTATTTATGAACCCAAACATAATTAAGAATTAAGATTATGAAATTAATTATATCTAAAAATTATGAATTTTTAAATCTAAGACACCTTCATAAAATTAGGTTCGGGTTTGGGTAGCTCAATTAGGTTTAGTGGTTGATCAAATTAAATCAAGAGTTGGTTAGATGGGATCAAGAATACTTAGAATTGACCACTCTAATAAGATAAAATTTGGGTCAAGGTTGACTCACATTCTCATGTGGTTGACCAAGTCAAGAACTAATTTAGCTTCGTGGTTCGAGCCTGGATTGTAGACTAACCCAATTGATTTTGATTTGATAATTTGGTGTCTAATGTAAGTCAGGCAGATATGATCGACTGATTTGTAATTAGGAGCTACTTGATCTAAATGCATTTTTGTCGAGTTAATAGCATATCTCTTCCATCGATCTCACTTATTTGGCTATTTATGTTGACCCAGTTCTGATTAGAGGTGGCTAACAATTCGAGCTAATCCATGCCACTAAGTTAATCATAACTATTATGACTAAGTCAAGTCAAGTTTAAAGAGACCCAAATCAAATCTTCCTAAGAAAATATTAAGTCATTGGTCTTCCACCATTGTAGATGTACGGGGTCTTCTCGAGGTTGATTGTTCTCAGTTGGATATAGTGGTTTAGTTGCACCAAAAAGACGTAACCATGTCTATTAGGCATTGGATGCTACGGGTTGGAGGATGGGTTGGGCTTAATATTTCAAATATGGTGAGGAACCCAATCAAGAATCCAATTTATGCAAATGATCGGTCTGACTTAACTAAAAAGTGTATCAATATTCTAGATATAGTGAGATTTCTGAATTAGAGATCAGGTTTGGGTGCGTCATGATTAGAAAATCATTAGGCAAGAGTTGTCCACTCATCTGTTGATCCATCACCAATAACTATTAGGTGAGGTGGTGAGCCAGTTAGTAGGAACACACCACCCACTAGAAATCATTGATCATGAAGATTTTTGCATCTCTACCAAGGGAGTATAGGGATCCAAGGAAATAGTGGAAGCTTAATTTATTTAAAATAAAATTTCTAATCAAATTGGTTAAGTCTAATTTCAAAAGCTAATTAGAAACTTTGATTCTTTACAAAAAAATATCTACGTCCAACCCACTAGCCCATATCATGGACATCCATAGACTGACCAGACCCAACTACAAGGATTGGCTCTAAAACTTTAAAATTATTTTGGATTCTAAAAAGTTGACTCATGTGTTGGAATAGGATTCTCCCACTTTACCAGTCCATCCATCCACTGAGCAGAGAGCATCTCTGAAAAAATGGATGGGTGAAGATAATAAAGCCAGATATTACATGTTGGGCTTGATGTCTGATAAGCTCTAGTACCAGCATGAAAACATAAACACTAGCCACCAAATGTTGGCTCACCTGTTATAGTTATTTGGTGAACAGAGTCACGTAGCCAAATATCAAGTCACTATGAGACTTTTTAAGGCTCAAATGCATGATGGATAGTCGATCCATGATCATTGTCTGATGACAATCAATGACTTAGAAGAGATTAAGAAGATCAGTGTCAAGTTAGATCAGGATCTACAAATTGATATAATTCTATAGTCCTTGACTGATGCATATGGATAGTTCATCATAAACTATTGTATGCATAAACTACAAAATACCTTGGCTGAGTTTATAAACAGCTGGTCACTGCTAAGCTTTTTGTTAAAGGTTCTAAAGGCTCAGTACTTGCTGTGGAGTAGACTTCTTTCAAGAAATAATTTTTTGAAAAGAAGAAGAAGACCATGAAGAAGTAGATGAAAGTGGGAAGAAGAAGAAGGAAGAGCCGAAGAAGAAGGCCGCTGATAAGAAAAAATGCTTTCACTACAACACAGACGGCCACTAGAAGTAGAACTGCCCTCTATACCTAGGTAGCCTGAAGAACAAGAAGGAGGTAGGTCCTTTTAGAGGTATGCTTGTTATAGTATCTAACCTTATAGTTTCTTCTCCATCCAGTTTGGTACTTGACTCTAGTTCGAGTGCTCACTTTACACTTTTATGCAGGGTCTTGAGGAGAGTAGGAGGCTGAGGGATGGTGAGACCATCCTGTGCATTGGAAATATAGCAAGAGTTGCTACTCTGGCCATGGAAACCTATCCTCTTTGACTATCATTAGGATTAGCTTTAGTACTTAGAGACTATTTTTATGTGCCTGCAGCAAGCAAGAATTTGATTTCTATTTTATGTTTAGCATAGGAAGGCTACGTACTTAGTTTTCTTAAGGACAATTATAATATTCTTTTTGAAAGAAATAAAATTACAAGTGGTTTTCTTATTAATGTTGTTAGAGATAAATCCACGCCTGCTAAATTTTGGCTAAGACTCTGACTCTTAATTAGTTTCGTCCGATTGCCACTATAAAAACTGAACTTCAACCCGCGGGAGTATTCGAACTCTGAATCATACTGAGATGCCCGACCTCCAATACTATGATCAGATAATTTGATTGGTTGGAATGATCGGTTTTGGGTTCGATAGGGCATTGAAAATTTCTTCCCCATATGAATTTGAATAGTCGATGCTTCTGCCCTAGGGAATCGACTAAGTCTCCGGCTCTTGTGTATCCCTTTCGGTCGATCTCCTTCCAATAACCAGCATGGCTAGCCCAAAACAAACTTCCTTGGATCCACCTTTTTTTCTGGTAGAATCTTAGTCGAACCCTCCTGGATTTCTCCTTCAGCAAAACTTCTCTAGCAGTCAAACTTCTTCCGAACTACCCCCAGATGAACTTCAGCGCTTTATTGTTATTCACTAGTGAGCAACCTTGGGAATGGCTGAACTTCAAAGGAACAGAGAGACACCAGTAGAAAAGGGACCATGGCGTACACCCTCAACATAGCAAATAAAAGTCAGTGCACAGTCAATCCTGAGAGCCTCCGAGCTCCTTCAGAACAACAACATTCAAGAGCCCTTCGTCGCCTGCAACTACCTCATCCAAACTCTAGCTGTTGGGTCTCCAACAGACCAGCACATCACAACAAAGAACACCACTCTCCATAACAAATCCCATGTGGCCCCGAATGCACCACTACCAAGCAGTTGTAGCTATCACTAACAGTTTGTTACAGGCTTCGAGCTATAAAATGGATCCTCCAGGTATGTTTTCTTCAAGCTCTCTTCTCTCTGTCAATATTCTGCAACATTTTCTACTGAGTACTCTATTTCTGTTGGCCAAAAAAGCTGACTTGATCATCGAAGGATCTTGCCGGAGCAACCCCCCAGGCTCTGGACAAGACTTATTTTGCAAATCATCAGCAGTAATCTCATCTTCTCTGACTCCAGCACTTCTCTAGTGATGATCAGATTTCACACCAATAGAATTGGCTCTAGAGGAAGGGCTCTCTGTTTCTGAGGTTACCTTATTCTTAAAGGAGTGCTCATTAGAGAACTCTCTTCTTCTCCTCTAGAGTCCACCTTCTCAGAAAAGATGCCTCCTAGGAAAGCTTCAACCCGATGATCAACGGCCTCCACTGATAGATCCCATCTAGATCTGCCCACCCCTATTTCATCCCCGACAACTCAAGCTCTACCTGCAGCAATGGTGGATGTGAAGAAGTTCAACATGCTAGTCCAATAGGTTCATAGCCTCACGAAAGTAGTGCAGAGCATGCAGTAGTAATGGCCTCCAACACTAATTCAGCTAGAGCAGGCTTCTTTGGAGCCTCATGATCTAGTCTAGGGATGGCCAACTCGGGCTAGCCGGCTGGTGACCTCCAAAAAGGGGAAGCAGAGGGTCGAGAGCCCCTGCTCTGATTACGACTCTACCCTTGGGGAGACTTTGCCCTTGTTTAGCTAGAAGACCTTGGAGATCCATGATCGAGAGGATAGCTTGGACCTATAATTGTAGGAGATGAACTGGTGGATCGAGGAACTGCACCATGCACCCCCCTCCCACAGTAATGATATCTATATCGATCCTCCTTTCTCTCACCGCATCACGCAGGAACCGATCCCACCAAACTTCAAACTTCCCCAATTCAAGAGCTATGATGGGACCTCTGATCTGATTGACCAACTAGAGGCCTTTTGGACAATGATACTGCTCCACGGCATGCTCGATGCCATCCTGTGTCATGCTTTTCCATATATCTTGAAAGGTGCAGTCAGAAATTGATACTCGACCCTCAAGCCGAATACCATCTTCTCTTTTGACCAAATGAGCCACCAGTTCATGGCTCATTTCGTCAACAGTCGATGCCCCCATCAAGGTTCCGACTCCCTCACGAGCATCAAGTAGCAAGAGAAAGAATTCGTCCGAGCTTATGTCAACCATTTCAATACAACTGCAATAGAAGTTTGGAATCTGGACCAGTCTGTCGCCATGGCCGCACTAAAAGATGGCCTTCAAATGGACAATATGTTGTTCTTCCTAGAGAAGAAGTATTCTAGGAATTTTGCTGATATGTTAGCTCGGGCTAAAGGCTATGCCCAAGCAGAAGAGGCTTTCAAGGCCAAGGATAATGAAGCCATAGAAGAACGATGAATGGATGAGCCAAATAGGCTCGTATATGAAGAAAAGCTGAATGAGGTCCGACCGTGCTCTCGGACTCCCTCCGAGTGTAAGTGAGCCCGAACTCCTCCTCATTCATCATCCAAGAAGCTTTGATAGAAGGGAACAGTGGAGCTCCCCCCTTTGAAGGTTCCATAACTATGCCCCCTCAATACTCTAAAAATACAAGTGCTGATGGAGATCAAAGAGCAACTACCTAGACCAGAGAGGATGTGTTCTCATCCCGGCAAGTGCAATCCTAAGAAATATTGCCACTATTATTGTGACCATGGTCACGACATAGAAGAATGTATCTAGCTCCAAGACGAGATCGAGAAGATCACCAAGTGAGGTAGGCTCGATCGATTCCTATGACGTCAGTCTGAAGGGTGGGAAGATCGATCAAGGATACTACGACAATCAAAACTGCCAAGGGAGGAGTAGCAGGCAGATCGGCCATCCCTTGGCATCATTAACACCATCTCTTGGGGACTTTGACGAGGGGAGGCTAATGGATCAGTAGAGCCCGGAAAGAGGTGGAGAACTAAGAAGCTCATTGCTTTCACCAACGAGGATGGCCAAGGAGTCTAGTTTCCACACAATGATGTAGTTCTAATATCTTTAAACATTATTGACTATGATGTGCGCCCATTTTGGTAGACAATGAAAGCTCTATTGATGTTTTATTTTACGATGCTTTCTCGAAAATGTCTTTATCTAATAATCACTTAGGACCTATGAACTTCTCGTTGGTAGGCTTCATTGATGATGTTGTGCTAGTTGAGGGCATGATAACTCTGACTGTGGCTGCAGGACAACTCTCGAAGCTGGCTAAAGCATAGATTGATTTTCTAGTCGTAAAAGCCCCATCTGTCTACAATGCCATTCTTGGTCAATCTGATTTGAATGCATTCTGAGCTGTAGTCTCAACTTATTATTCAAAGATGAAGTTCCCGATGAGCTATGGAATTGGAGAGATTAGGGGAGATTTGGCCTTAGTAAGGCACTGTTACTCCATCGTCCTACAGAAAAACACCTAGCCCGACCTTTATTCTGTTGATGGACTAGATGTCCATGATGACCTTATGAAGGAGCAGGGCGAGCTTATGAAAGATCTCATTTTTGTTTCATTGAATGATGAAAATACCGAGCACACTGTACAGATCAGCTTTAACTTAGGGAACGAGGTTCGAAAGCAACTTATCATCTTCCACCAGAGAAATGCGGACGTCTTCGCCTGGGTCCCACCATATTATTAGGAATTGATGCCGAGGTCATAGAACTTCGATTGGCCACTGATCCTAAGTGTTGGCCAGTAAAAGAGAAGATGTGCAGTCATGCTCTAGAGAGGTAGAAAGTAATTGCAGAAAAAGTCGACAAGCTCCTCAAGGCTGGATTCATCCAGAAAGTTAACTATCCGAACTGGGTCTCAAACATGGTGCTCGTTAAAAAGACAAACGATAAGTAGAGGATGTGTATGGACTTCAAAACGCTGAACAAAGCTTGTCCAAAAGACAACTACCCCTGCCTAGGATTGATCAACTGATGGATGCAACCTTAGGCCACAAGCTCCTCACCTTCATGGATGCCTTTTTTGACTATAATCAAATCCAGATGGTGCTAGAGGATGAGAAGAAAACTACTTTTGTTACTGATCGTGGTCTTTACTATTATAGGGTTATTCCTTTTGGACTCAAGAATGTAGGGGCAGCATACCAGCACCTGGTCAACAAAATCTTCAAGGAGCAGATTGATCGAAACATGAAGGTGTATGTAGATGATATGCTCATCAAGAGCCGAGCCCCAACAAATCACATTGCCAATCTCGAAGAGACCTTTAGTGCACTTAAGAACTACAAGATGAAGTTGAACCCAACCAAGTGCACCTTCGATGTGACCTTGATGAAATTTTTGAGATTCATGGTGTCGAGGCATAGGATTGAGATGAATCTAGAGAAAATCCAGGCTATTCAGGAGATGACCACACCAAAAATAATCAAAGAAGTTCAGCGCTTGACTAGAAAAGTGGCATCCCTAAACCACTTCATGTTGAGATCAGTTGAGTGATGCATGCCCTTCTTTCAAGTTCTCAAGCAACCAAAAAACTTCTACTAGATGACATAATGCCGACGGGCATTCGAGGAGCATAAAAATTACCTCAGCTCACCCCCACTACTGGCAAAGCCTGAGCTCAAGGAAGAATTATTCTTATACCTGGTGGTCTCCCCAGTAGCCCTGGCAGCAGTCCTGGTCAGAGAGGAAGTGAAAGTGCAGTGGTCAGTCTACTACATAAGTCGGATCTTGAGGAATGTAGAGATCAAGTACGCTAAATTAGAAAAATTTACTTACTCTCTTCTAATTGTTGTCAAGAAACCCCGACCTTACTTTCAGGGGTATACCATAACTGTCCTCAGGGATCAACCAATTAAAGTGGTCCTTCATCGAATGGATACCTCCAAAAGAATCGCAAAATGGACAATCGAGCTTATATAGTTTGACATCAACTTTCGACCTTGATCGTCGATCAAAGTCTAGATATTAGCAGATTTTGTAGTAGAATGCACCATTCCAGATGAGGCCAAGCTGGAACTGTTTGAAACCAGCATTCTATGGTTGCAGCCAAGCCCCCCCCGAAGAGAGTGCCGACCTTTTTGAAGGCTTTTGTATCCTGTACATGGATCGTTCATCCAATGCTGCTAGAGCAGGCACGGGGTTGGTCTTGGTTAATCTCGAGGGAGTCATCGCCGAATATGCGCTATGCTTCAGATTCCCTGCAACTAATAATGGGGACGAATATGAAGCTCTAATTACTGGATTAAGAATGGCGAAAGAGTTGGAGGTGGACTGGCTCCATGTTTTCAGTGATTTTCAGCTAGTAGTCAGATAGGCTACTAGTAACTACGAAGCCCAGGAGGAAAGCATGATGAAGTATCTTGAGAAAGTAGAAAACTTAGCTTCGTCCTTTAATAGTTTTAGCATCCAATGGATTTTGAGGATGAAAAATATGAGAGCCGACATTCTCTCTAAATTGGCCACTTTAGCCCCAGTCGAACTACCCAAAGAAGTATTTTTTGAAATTTTAAAGTGCCCAAGCTTGGACGAGTCACAGCCTATTCTACAAGTTGAGCACGAACTGAGCTGGATTGACTCGCTAGTTGCCTACCTCAAGGATGGAGTTCTTCCTCATAATCCGAAAGAAGCCCAAAAACTCAAAAATCAAGCTTTTTGGTATGTTCTGTATGAAGGTAAGCTGTATAAAAGGTCGTATTCTCTACCACTCTTGAGATGTCTCCAACTTTTAGAGGCTAACTTTGCATTATGGAAAGTGCATGAGGGAATTTGTGGAAGTCATGTAGGGGCCAGATCCCTATCATAAAGACTTCTTCGGTAGGGGTACTATTGGTCGATCTTATACCATGGTTCTATAGAGTATGTCAAGAAATGTGACCGTTGTCAGAGAAATGCAAACATATAAAGATAGTTGGCCTCCGAGCATACTTTACTAAGCACACCTTGGCCATTCGCGTAGTGGGGAATGGATATACTTGTTCCTTTTCTAATGACATCTGGGCAACGAAAGGTTCTCCTGGTTGTGATCGACTACTTCACCAAATGGATCGAGGCCGAACCATTACCAAAAATTACTGAGGCCAAGGTACAGAACTTCATCTAAAAATCAATCATCTGCCAATTTGGTCTGCTCCGAACTCTCATAATAGTTAATGGATGATAGTTTGCCAGATTGAGATTCACTGAGTTCTACGAAGATCGAAACATCTCCTATCACTTCACGTTAGTGGCCCATCCATAAGCAAATGATGAAGCAGAGTGATCAACAGAATTTTACTATAGAGCATCAAAGCAAGGCTTGAAAGGGCAAGGGAGACTTGGGCGGACGAACTCTACCACATCCTCTGGACGTACCGAACTACTCAAAGGCTACTGACTGGGGAAATACCATGCGCCCTAACCTTTGAAATGGGGGTAGTAATCCCAATCGAGCTTAAACTTTCATTAGTATGGATCGTGGCCTTCAATGAGCAGCATAACTCATAGGACCTCAAAGTCAACCTCGATCTACTAGAAGAAAAAAGAGAAGAAGTCCAAGTTTGGATGGCAGCCTATAGATGAAGAGTAGCCAAATACTATAACTCCAGAGTAAAAAATAAAGCATTCAGAGTGCGGGACTTGGTGCTGTGATGAGCATCCATTTCGTAGTCTCAGGATCAAGGAAAGCTCGCCCTGAATTGGGAAGGTCCATATAAAGTAGAGGAGGTAGTTCAGCCTAGAACTTATCGCTTAAAGAAGCTCGAAGGAGCGGTACTCCCATAACTTTGGAATTCAGAAAACTTAGGAATGTACTATCAGTAACTTTTCTTTAATAAAATTTTTCTATTTAAACATTATTACTTCTTGGCATAAAAATTATGTAATGACTAATAACTCTCTGAAGCAACCTAAAGTTGGCTGTTAGGAACAGGAGGAGAACTTCGTTCTAATGTGAGCAAGGTTGAAGGCCTCATCGAACTAAGATGAGATAAGGGGAGAGGCCCTACCAATGGCCCTAATGTGCCCCTACAATTCATTAGGAATAGGAGGAGAATCTCATCCTAACAAGAGCAAGGTTGAAGGCCTCGTTGAACTAAGATGAGATGAGGGAAGAGGCCCTACCAACGACTCTAATGTGCTCCTACAGTCTATTAGGAATTGGAGGAGAACCTCATCCTAATGTGAGCAAGGTCGAAGACCTCGTTGAACTAAGACGAGATGAGGAAAGAGGCCCTACCAACGACCCTAATATGCTCCTACAATCCATTAGGAACAGGAGGAGAACCTCATCCTAATATAAGCAAGGTCGAAGGCCTCATTGAACTATGAAGAGATGAGGGGAGAGGCCCTACCAATGGTCCTAATGTGCTCCTACAGTCCATTAGGAATAGAAGGAAAACCTCGTCCTAACATGAGCAAAGTTGAGGGCCTTATTAAATCAAGATGAGATGAGGGGAGTGATCCCACCGATGGACCCGACGAACCTCTAGGATCGTGCAAAAGGTGGAAGGTCGAGGCCTCACTAATCTAAAGCATGGAAAAGGCCAAGGCCTTGCTAACGACTATTGTATGCATCCCTCTATGGCCACACCAAATGCCAAAGATAAAATCCCATCCTGATCCACTGAGAGAACCTCTAGTCTGACGTCCACGACAAGTGCCTCATTAGAAATAAAAGAAAAATATGGTGCCCAAAATCACATCTACAAGAGATGATTGCAAAAAAAAAGAAGAAGAAGAAGAAGAAAAAAGAAAGGGAAAAGAAAGAGGTACCATGTCATCATGAAGTTGTGTTCATTACAAATAAAATTGATTACGTAGTAGGTGCACTAAAGTAAAATGAAGATCGATAGGGATCAACCATGTGAAAGAATAGAAACATTATAGATGAAATGAAGATCAGTGAAACCAATTACATAGAGGAAAAAGAAAGGAGGTGAAGTCCTATGGTGGTCCGAGCTCTCCAGACTTTGGGCTATCGACTCCAGCCATCACCAAAGATTCCTTCGGTCTGAGGATCTCTTCCTCGAGTTCCTTCTTCTTATATAGGCCATCGATGTACATTCTATTGGAATACTCAAACTTGGCCTCGAGCTCTCGGCGCTACTTCCTCTAAACTTTGGATTCAGATTCAGCTTCAGCATCCCTGACGGCTTGACGCTTGCAGATCAGTTGGAGTATCAACTATTAAACTTCAGTCTTCTCCACCCCAATAGCCTCTAACAGTTCACCAACAGTCCTCCTTAGAGAGATGAGCTTCTAAGATTCGCCGCTTGATCTAGCCCGTCGAACGCCATAAAACTCCCCCCAAAAATAGGTCACCTCGATCCTGGCAACCTTGAGCTCACATTCAAGCTTGGACATCTTCCCTACCTAGGTTGCCTAGTAGCTGTTGTGTAGGTCTTCAGTATCCTACAGCTGCTTCTATAGCTGGGAGAACATTTTCGATCAATCCTAATTATGCTGGACTTCAGTGGACCACGATGAACTCCCTTCCAAGAGATGGATCTTTTCTTTCGCCTTCTTGAGATCAACTTCAAGATAGCCAATCTTCACCGTCAGTGCCCAAGGCTTGTCACTCATGTTCTTTCGAAGTTCAGCAAGCTCCTTCTCAATATTTCCTTTCTGGATGCTGAAGCTTGCAAAATCATTCATGTGTAAGCTTCAGAGGCGGGTGACTTCTTTAGTCACCTCTGAAGCATTCTTCTGAGAGGCCTAAAGGTTGCCCTCAACCTTCTTCAACCTTTTTCTCAATTGGTGGACTTTCTTCTTCAAAACCTTTGTCAAAGACTTGAACGAAACTCCCTGAGGTAAGGGGTCAACATTAACCAGAGAAAGGAGGTCGTGGCCCTAGTTGTCAGGGGCATTCTGAATCACATGCAACACAGAGTGAAAAGAAAAAGAAAGATTTGCTTTCATTACTTCAAATATATTTGGTACACCAAAAAAAATAAAAAAAAGAAAAGTACACAAATGTCAAAAGTTTAGACCTCGAGTGGCTCGCCCACTAGAGCGATCGAGACACTCTCAACCACCTCCGACCTGTGGGCAGGCTCGGACGCTGCACTTGCAGATTCTAGAATTTCTAGAGCAGCATCGACGACATGGGCAGCAGGGGCAACCTCGGCATCAGCGCACAAGGAGCCATCCCTATTCTCTTGCTCCTCTATGAGAAGGTCCAAATCGATGTCGAGGAAGTTCTTGGTGACCCACCCTAAGCAGACCTGCAACCCTTCCAAGAAGGCTTCCTGGGCGAAATCTATTTTGACATCTTCCATATCATTGGAGGACTTGAAGTCATGTACGACCCTCTCCATGGCAGTGTTAACCTCCTCCAGCACTTTTCTTTCCTCCTCCTACTCCAGAACTAGATTGGCCCTTAGCTTCTCCACCTCTTCACACTCCTCTCTCATCTCCTTCTAAAGGCATTCAACTTTAGACGAGTGGGTCTCCGAGGCAGCCTTCAGAATGTTGGCCCCGACCCAAGCCTACTCAGCTTCTGCACGGACTTCCTCTAGGGCTCTGAAAGCTTTGGCCCAATTTTGGTTTGTTGCCTTGGAGTGGGCAAAAAGGTAGTGTCCGAACTGTAAAACAAAAAGCAAGTCAGAATTCTAAAAGATCCCAACTTTAAAGCCTGAAGAGCATGAAGCCAAAATCAGAAGAAACCACTTACCTCCAGGAAGGTGGCAAAGGACTCACCGAACCTCTCGGTGTCATCCTTCTAGTGCATTTTTTTTATGATGTGGGGAAGGATGCTCCCAACCATCAGCAACTGGACGACCTCTTGATCATCTAGGGAACCCTGTTCTTGGCTAAGATCCTATCCTTCGGAGCTCTTAGCCTTCCGTCCGACCTTCTTGCTGATGGCCCTCTTCTTCTTCCTCTCCATAACTCCCTCTTGCCGAACAAGAGTAGGAGGGGTGGCTTCATCAGACAGGGATGGGCTTGGCATGATAATGGTTGACTCAAGAGCTGGCACTGACCAAATTGGCATGGCCTGGCTCGACTCTCCAGTCCGAGCCTTCTTCTGTGATTCACCAAAAAAACCGTCCTTCCTCTTAAGGGTCTGGATTTCCTTCATCTAGCGGTTCCATTCCTCTAGAGTCATTTATGCAAAGAAGATAATGTTAGAAGGTCAGAAGAAAGAATACCATCTAGCTGACTGAATATGAAGAACTACCTATTGGGTTAAGAGGACTAAGATCAAAATTAAATATGGTCTACTCATCCAGAAGTCTAGGAATTGGTGGAGCATCGAAGGACTTCAGCTTATCGATCAAACTCCGATCCTTGCTTTCTAGCCAGGGAGCTCGACGGACCGATTCCCTTACCTTGCCCCATGGAGGAAGCCCTAGCCCTAAGGAGGGATAGAAAATGAAGAAGAATTTCTTCTTCCAATTGTGAATGGAGGAAGGAGCTCCTTTAAGCAGTCCCTTCTTGTCGAACTATAGAGATAAGTACCACCAATCCTTAGTGATGGGATGATGTTTAAAGGTAAACAAATTATAGAATAAGGAAATGATAGGTCAGAGGCCTGCCATGGTGCATAGAGAGAGAAATCCTATGATGAATCTAAAGGAGTTTGATGCCATAGCAACAAGAGAAATATTGAGAAACCTGAATAGGTTAGCTATGAAAGAAGGCAAGGGTAACCTAAGCTCAGCCTGAAATATTTTGATATACATACAGATTCGGTTGGGAGGGTGTGAGCAAGCTCGATCATCGGATCTACGAAGTTTGAGCTTGTATTCAAAAGAAATCCCAAACTGGATCCTAGCTAGGAAAAGATCGTTGGGCCGAAGTCTATAGGGAATGGTCACAGGCACAAAAGGATGGGCCGATACCAATGGTTTAGCCTCCTCAGGAAGCGGGTTCACCAGGGTTAAAGGGGTTGGACTCCCAGAGCAAGTTAACCAGGTTCCCTCGATAGACATTTGGATCAAGGTAAAATCGAGGAATCATCCAAAAATAAGAAAAAAAAATATGACATTCAAACTTTAACAAGAATAGAAAGAGCAAGAAAGCAAAGAATGCAGTGATAATCTAAAAAAGTGTTGAAGAGCTGACCTAAATCAGCTGGGAAGAACAAGCAGATGATGAATGAAATGAAAATCGAATGGAGGTGCATCAGAAACCAAGGAAAATGGAGGAAGAAGCTTGAACTCTCACACGGGATGGAGAAGGAAACCGATGGAAGGAGATGAAGATTTTAGAAGAAGTAGGGACTCGAAAAAGGAAGGCAGGTTTAAGTAGCCCCTAAAATTCCGAGGCAGTTATGATTGCAGATTTCCTCCAATCGATCTCTGATCGACATGTGTCCCACACATCATGATAGAAAGATTCCAACAGGCAGATCATTGTACTTCGAGCAGACTTCTGTCGGAAAATTTAAAAAATGTCTCTTCGGATCATGAATTTACGAATCTTCGATGTCAGTCCGGTAAAAGCCACAATTTTCCATTCAACTGAGATGCAAGAAACCCAACAGGGTTGATAAATCCACTGAACTTCGACAGTCTTCATTTTAATCCCATCCTTCGATCTTCGAACTCGGGAGTAGTGGGACTAGTGTTGGGGATAAATCAATGCCTACTGAAGTTCGGTTAAGACTCTGACTCTTAATTAGTCCCATCCGATTATCACTATAGAAACTAAACTTCAACCCATGGGAGAATTCAAACTCTGAATCATTCTGAGATGGCCGACATCCAATACTACAGTCAGATAATTTGATTAGTTGAGAAGACCAATTTTGGGTTCGACAGGGCATTGTGGATTTCTTTCCCAGATGAACTTAAACAGTCGATGCTTCTACCCCAGGAAACTGATTATGTTCCTGGCTCCTACGCATCCTGTTCGACTGATCTCCTCCTAATAACCTGCATGCCCCCCTGGACAAACTTCATTGGATCCTCTTTTTTTTTGGCAGAATCTTAGTCGAACCCTCCTGGATTTCTTCTTCAGCAGAACTTCTCTAGTGGTCAAACTTCTTTCGAACTACCCACAGACAAACTTCAGTGCTATATCATTATTCACTGGTGAGCAACCCTGGGAATGGCCGAACATCAACGGAATAGTAGAGACACTGGTAGAGAAGGGACCACGGTGTACCCTCAACATAGCAATTAAAAGCCAGTGCATGGTCAATCTTGAGAGCCTCCAAACTCCTTTAGAACAACAACATCCGAGAGCCCTTCATCGCCTACAACTATTCCATCCGAACTCCAATTATTTAGTTTTCAACAGACCGGTACATCACGACAATGGACACCACTCTCCATAACAAACCCCACATGGCTCCAAACATCCCACTACCAAGCGGTTGCAACTGTTACTATCAGTTTGTTATAGGCTCTAGGCTATAAAAGGAACCCTCTAGATACATTTTCTCCAAGCTCTCTTCTCCCTCTTAATACTTTGCAACTTTCTCTACTGAGTACTCCATTTTTATTGCCCAAAAGAGCTGACTTGATCATTGGAGGGTCTTGCTGGATCCACCCCCCAGGCTCTGGATGAGACTTGTTTTGCAGGTCATCAGCGGCGACCTCATCTTCTCCGATTCCAGCACTTCTCCGACGATGATCAAATTTTGCACCAACAAATGGTCTCTACCAGTTACATATTGATGTTTCTATTTTTAATATTGAGAAAAATGTGAATGCCATCGGATCAAAGTGATCTAAGGATAGTCTAAACAGTAGATATCTGTGACACCTTATGCTAGGTCATATAGCTGAAGATAGGGTTAAAAAATTAGAGAAATCCAGGCCATTGAGTCCGTTGACTTCCAAGTCTTATCCAATTTGTGAATCATCTCTTGATAGCAAAATGACCAAGCTCTCTTTCGTAGGATATGGAGAAATGGCCACAGACCTACTTTTCCTAGTACACATAGACGTGTGCGACCCATTTGATGTGCTGGCTGAAGAAAAAATCCTATTTTCCACCGCAGGATTATGCAGATCTGATCAAATCTGAGATATATTTTTTTAAAAAAAATTGAATGATTCAATTAGATCTAAAATTTCTCAAATCTGATCATGGCAATCGTATATTAAAAATTAAAATAAAAATTAAATCAGATTTAATTTCATATCTTATTTGGATAATTTGATTATCCTACGATGACCCTGATATTATCTGAGGTTCTAAAAAGAGCCATGCATGCACCTAGCCTATACTGGTATCTACTCAAGAAGAATCTAGATGTCTTCTTCTCGCAAATCTTTTCTCCAAAGATCATATCTAAATCTGATCTAGAAGTTCTTCAAAAAATTTTTGAAGGTAGCATGTCCGTCTCATGAACATCATCGTATAGATGCATAACTCTTCACAAATTTGATTGGATCTTCTTCTCAGATCTGTGCCTAACCTTTTAGGCATGTAGAAGAGAGGGATAGAAAGGATAGAGGAAGTGTGGGAAATCTAGAATGATAGCCTTTGGGTATGAAAAATATTTTCTTCATGAAGAGCTCTAGAGCAAGGGTTCTTATACAAAAGCATAGCACCAAGTTAGTATCCCTCTTTGACCAAAATCCTAATTTTTTTGACCATTGGGACTCCTAGACTTGATCTCCATGAAAATCCTCAGATCCCATCTAATTTTAACATCAAAAATCAATCTAGAAGGTGGCGGCATGAGTAGATAAGGAAGAGTTCACTATGCTTAGGACTCTTCCCTCTAGAGTTTGATCCGAATCAAACTCTATCATAACTCCGTATAGTAACTTCCAAAATTACAAAATTTGGTACAGCTAATGCATAATTCATATTCTACTACATGCCTAGAGAATAGATCAAAATAATTTCTAAAAAATTTTTTAGAAGCATCTAATCAGGTGACCCTCAATTCTCTCAAATAGGTCAACTTTTGACCCTAGTCTAATTTAACATTGAATGGATTTAATTTCTACAATTAATCTGATCTAGAATTAATCTAGTCAGATGAAAATAAACTCATTCAAAATATGAGAATGAGTCAAATCAAATTTGACTTGGTTGTAATGAATCAGAAAGATTTCAAAAGGAGAAAGTCAGGCTCAATCGTGTGCTAGCACGATTTCCTTGAACCTAATTGAATCTCATTCAGATCAATTGAACTGAGATCAGTTCAATTGATGATCACCAGATTCAAACCCTTGTTTGTGTGACCCAGTTAGGTTCAGTTCTGTATGGTAATGGGATATGTCATGATCTCTATCATCGACATCATCGAAACTCCTTTCGATGGATCAGAACTCTTCTGATTCGAACAGCTAGAATGATCGATCATCTAAATCATTCTAATTGCTCCCAAAATCCACCAGTGACACCTAGCAGTATATGGTGGCAACCCATCAGAGCTGAATGCGAACCTCTTGGTGCAGCTACCTGTGTGATTAAGTTCTTCTATCTTGAGCCCCGATCAGATTAGGGTTAAGGTGAACTCGTCAAACCCTAGTTCCTATCATATGATGTAATCATTCGATTCGAGTCCAATGTGAAAATCTAAATAGAAACTCTTTCTATTATTTCACTCTGCCATGGCCATGGGCTTCTGGACTTGATTCTCATGATCATCATAGGGCTGCTCCTCTACCACCGAGGTAGATAGATCCCCTTCTTGATGCAATCCAGTTCCTACAATGAACATGCTATAGCCAACATACACCTCAGGGTTCCATATGGCTAGGAGACCGAGTTAATGGTGTAGTCAAACTATAACACCCTCAAGGTGAACTACCGATGCACCTCAGGTCAAAGAACCAGACACACTACTGCAGCATCGAGTCAGTCATTGACGAGAAGGTAGACTTCCTAATGACTACTCGAGGTGGTCACGCTCAGTGCCCTCGTTCTCTAACGAGTACCTGTACTCTCGCTCCGGTGTCTCCACACCGTAGACTCAAGACTCATCTACTAAAGAGAAGCGATTGTACACCAACCTTCCGGATCAATCACCATCCTCGTGATGATCCTATGGTCGGGAGCATTTTATGAGTTAATAATGATTATTCATGTCTTAAATTTTCAACTCTTGAAAATATGAATTATCATTACCATTAACTCAAAGGATGTATCACAGACACTAAATACACATATGTGATAGAAAATAACCCATTTTATTAATTTATAGTCAAAATTATAAAATTTTGCCCCTAGAAGTGTATTACAAGTGTCAGCCAATTCTGGCTTCTAGGGCACATATATCTAACAATCTTTCCACTTGTCCTAAAGCCAATTGGCTACAAGTCTAAGTCCCATCTTCTCAAGGTGGGCTTCGATCTTCTGCTGGCCCAACGGCTTTGTAAGTGGGTCTGCCACATTATCTACCGTGTCGACTCTCTTGACCTCGACGTAACCCTTCTCGAGGTAATCGCGGATGAGATGGTATCGCCGCTCAATGTGCTTGGATTTCTGGTGAGACCTTGGCTCCTTAGCAAGGGCTATGGCACCATTGTTGTCGCATAGTATAGAGGAATGGCATCTGATGGCATTACTCCAATTTCTGCAGCAAACTTCTTATACCAGAATGCTTCTTTGCAGCTTTCTGATGCAGCGATATATTCTGCTTCCATGGTGGAATCTGCTATCACCAACTTTGCTTGAAACTCTTCCAGCTGACAGCACCACCATTGCACACAAACAGACTCCCAGATGTCGACTTTCGATCATCTATATCGGACATGAAATCCGAGTCTGTGTATCCCTGGACTTGGAGTTCTCCATTACCAAAGACCAACATCATATCCTTAGTTCTTCTCAAGTACTTAAGGATACATTTCACAGAAGTCCAGTGTTCTTCACCTGGATTTGACTGATATCTGCTTGTGACACTCACAGCATGGGCTATATCAGGTCGTGTACATAGCATGGCATACATGAGGCTCCCTATTGCAGAAGCATAAGGGATCTTGCTCATGCATTCTATTTCCTCAGGTGTGCTAGGGGCACATCTTCTTGGAAAGATGAATACCATGTCTGAAGGGTATTAATCCCCTCTTAGAGTTTTCCATACTAAACCTCTTTAGTACTTCCTCTATGTACATCTTCTCTGAAAGTCCTAGCATCCTATTCGGTCTATCCCTATAGACCTTAATTCCTAGAATAAAGGATGCTTCACCTAGGTCTTTCATGGAGAATTCCTTGGACAACCATATTTTGACTGTTGTCAACATGGGAATATCATTCCCAATAAGGAGGATGTCATCCACGTACAATACGAGGAAGACAACAGCGCTCCCACTGACCTTTTTGAAAACACATGGTTCCTCTTCATTTTTGATGAAACCAAACTTTTTGATCACATCATTGAAACGAGTGTTCCAGCTCCGAGATGCTTGCTTAAGTCCATATATGGACCTTTGCAGCTTGCAAACCTTGTGATCAGTATCACTGGATGTGAAACCTAGCGGCTGTTCCATATAGATATCTTCCTCAAGATATCCATTTAAGAATGCCATTTTCACGTCCATTTGCCATATTTCATAATCGAAATAGGCTGCAATAGGCAAGCAATGTGCGGATGGATTTTAGCATAGCTACTGGGAAAAAGGTATCCTGATAGTCAATGCCTTCACGCATTGACTATAACCTTTTGCCACTAGTCTAGCCTTGAATGTCTCCACATTCCCATCTGCACCAATCTTTCTCTTGAAGATCCATTTACACCCAATAGGTACTATACCTTCTGGTGGATCTACCAAGGTCCAGACTTGGTTTGAGTGCATCGAGTCAATTTCTGACTTCATTGCCTCTAGCCATTTCTCGGAGTCGATATCTGATATCGCCTCGTTGTAGGTTTTGGGATCATCACCATGAGCACCATTACCTATGAGGAACATTTTCTCTACATCCTCTGAAATAATACCTAAGTATCTTTCAGGGGGATGGAAAACTCTTTCCGATCTACGAGGTGGAGGAGGTAGTGTTCTTATTGGCTCAACCTGATTTGGTTCCAATTGGTCCTTAGCTCATTGTACTTGTGAGACTTTCTCATCAAGCTTAATCTGTCTTCCAATGCCACTATCTTGAATAAACTATTTTTCAAGAAAGATGGCATGTCGACTCACAATCACATTGTGGTCTTCTGGAATGTAGAAATAGTATCCTAATGACTCTTTAGGATATCCTATGAATCGAGCTCTAAAGGACCTAAACTCTAACTTGTCCGCTTGTTGTCTTTTGACATAGAGCCGGACAACCCCAAATTCTGAGATGACTCAGACTTGGTTTCTTACCATGCCATATCTCATACGGTGTGGTAGGAATGGTTTTAGAGGGAACCCTATTCAGTAGATAGATTGCGACCAACAGACTGATGTCCCCAAAGAAAATCAAGGAGGTCTGTGAAGCTCATCATGGATCGAACCATATCCAATAGGAGTCCGATTTCTCCATTCTGAAATTTCATTGAGTTGAGGCATGTTCCTGGTGGAGTCCATTGAGAGACTATGCCATTTTCCTTAAGATAGTCTAAGGAATTCCTGGCTAAGGTATTCACCTCCTCGATCTGATCGAAGAACCTTAATGGGTTTTTTAGTTTATTTTTCTACTTCATGTCTGAATTTCTTTGAACTTTTCAAAAGCTTCAGACTTGTGTCTCATAAGATACACATACCCATACCTAGACATAAATCATCGGTAAAGATAATGAAGTAGATGTAAATTATCCTCTAGCCGGCACATCAAATGGGCCGCACACATCAGTATGTACTAGGGCAAGGAGATCTGTGGCCCTTTCCCCATGTCCCAACAAAAGGGAGTTTAGTCATTTTGCCATTGAAGACAAGATTCACAAGTTGGATATGACTCAGAAAGTCAATGGACTCAATAGCCCAAATTTTCTCCAATTTGTTAATCCTATCTTCTGCTATATGACCTAATCTCAGGTGCCATAGATATCTATCATTTAGGACTATCCCTAGGTCACTTTGATCCTATGGCATTCATATTTTGCTTCGATAGTTAAAAATAGGTACATCAATATGTAACTGATAAAGATCCATTTAATAAGGAAACCACTTTGCAATTTTATTTCTTTCATAAAGAATATTATAATGGTCCTTAAGAAAACTAATCACATAGCCTTCTATGCTAAGCATGAAATAGAAATCAAATTCCTGTACTTGCTGCAAGGCACATAAAAACAGTCTCTTCAAGTACTAAGTCTAAACCTGATGGTAATCGTAGAGGGTAGGTTTCTACGACCATAGTAGCAACTCTTGCACTATTCTTGATGCATAGGATCATCTCACCATCCCTCAGCCTCTTGCTATCCTTAAGAGCCTGTATAGAAGTGCACAAGTTATCACTAGAACTAGAGCCAAGCATCCAACTAGATGTAGAAAATATCATAAGATTAGATTCAATAACGAGCATACCTCCAGAAGGACCTGCCTCCTTCTTATTCTTCAGGCTGGCTAGGTAAAGAGGGTAGTTTCGCTTCCAATGGCCATCAGTGTTGTAATAGAAATATATTTTTTTTTGTCAGCAATCTTCTTCTTCGGCTCTGCCTTCTTCTTCTTTCCACCATCCACCTTCTACTTCTTCATGGACTTCTTCTTCTCAAAAGACTTTCTCTTGGAAAAAGTCTGCTCCACAGCAAGTACTGAGCCTTTAGAACCTTTCATAGAAAGCTCAGCAGTAACCAGCATATTCATGAGCTCAACCAAGGTATTCTGAAGTTTATGCATATGGTAGATCATGATGAATTGCCCATACGCATCAGTTAAGAACTGTAGAATTATGTTAGTCTGTAGATCTTGATCTAACTTGACATCGAGCTTCTCAAGCTCATCTAAGTCCTTGATCATCATCGGACAATGATCTTGGACCGACTGTCCATCATGCATTTGAGCCTTAAATAGTCTTTTAGTGATCTAATATTTGACTACGCAACTCTATTTATCAAACAATTCTTGTAGGTGAGCCAACATTTGGTGGCTAATCTTAATGTCTTCATATTGGTACTGGAGCTCATCAGACATCGAGTTCAACATGTAATACCTAGCTTTGTTATCTTCATCCCTCCATTTCTTGAGAGATGCTCTCTGATCAGCGGATAGATGGGCTGGTAAGATGAGAGGATCCTATTCCAATATATGAGTCAATTTTTTGGAACCCAAAATAATTTTGATGTTTCAGAGCCAATCCTTATAGTGGATCCGGTCAGTCTATGGGTGTCTAAGATACGGGCTAGTGGGTTGGATGCAGACATTTTTCTTCGAGTTAAAGTTTCTAGTTAGATTTTATAATTAAACTTAACCAATTTATTTAAAAAATTTATTTTTAAATAAATTGGGCTTTCACTATTTACTCGGATCTCTATACTTTCTTGGCAGAGATGCGAAAATCTTTATGATTATTGATTTTTAGTGGATGGTGTGGTCTCACCAACTAACTCTCCACCTCACCTAACAGTTATTGGTGATGGGTCAACCAATGAGTGGACAACTCTTATCCAATGATTTTCTATTCATGGTGCATCCTAACTTGATCTCTAATTCATGAATCTCACCATGTCTAAAATATTGATTCACTCCTTGGTTAAGTCAGATCGATCATTTGCATAGATTGGATTTCTGATTAGATCCCTCATCGTATCCAAAATATTGAGTCCAATCCACCCTCCAACCAATAGCATCAATGCCTAATATACATGGTTGCATCCTTTTGGTGCAACTAAAGCACTGTATCCAACCGAGAACAATCAACCCTAGGAAGGGCCTGCACATCTACAATGGTGGAAGATTTTAGACTTAATATTTTCTTAAAAAGATTTAATTTAGATCTCTTTAAACTTGACTTGACTTAGTCATAACAATTATGACTAACCTAGTGGCATGGGTTGGCTCAAATTGTTAGCCACCTCAAATCAGAACTGGGTTGACACAAATGGCTAGGGAAGTAAGATTGATGGAAGGGATATGCCATTAACTCAACAAGATTGCGTTCAGGTTGAGTAGCTCCCAACTAAAAATCAGTCGGTCGTATCTACCAAAACTTATCTTAGATACCAAATTATCGAATCATAACCAATTGGATTAGCCTACAATTCAAGCACGAACCATGGAGCCAAATTAGGTCTTGACTTGATCGAGTCACATCTCAATGTGATTCGATCTTAATCCAACTTAATCCTATTAGGCTGGTCAAAACTAAGCTTTCTTTGATCACACCTAACCAACTCTTGATTCGTGTTGATCAACCGCTAGATCTAATTAAGCTACCCAAGCCCGAACCCAATTTTATGAATTTGTTTTAGATCTAAAAATTCATAATTTTTAGATCTAATTAATTTTTTAATCTTAATTCTTAATTAAGTTTTGGGTTCATGAATAAAATATGTAATAAAAATCCTAAGGTTTCAGAATCTAGGATTTTACAGAAAAATAAGTTCTAATTTTTTATTAAGGACAAATGAGCAGCATCCCTACGCGCCATAAGAACACCCCATTGAATGGAAGGAGAGGGCCTTTAAATTCTACTTTGTTCTTATGATTGGATGGCCATGGAAAACTTCTTAATCAAAAATATAATTTTTTTTACTACAAAATTAGTTAGATCATTTATCATAAATAAAAAGATCTAACTAATACATATCTTGCATACATCTCATGTATCATCAATATGCATACTTTTAGATCTAAAATATCACATATTAAATCTAGAAAATAAAATTTTAAATCTGATCATATCAAATATAAAACTATTCTAGACATCTTATAGAACTATTCTATGACTAGTCTAAGCATGCATCTTTCATATCTCATATGAATAAATAAAAAATTAAAAAATTAATTATTTATTTTTATATTTAATTATAATATTAAAAAAATAAAAATTAAATAGATCTAAAATTATATTTAATCAAAATAAATACATGATGATATTAGACTACACATAGAACTATTCTATACCTAGTCTAGTCATGCATCTTATACATATTAGATCTAAATTATTTAATTTTTAATTTTCTAAATTTAGATCTAATCATATCTGATGTTACATCTAAAATCTTTTAATATCAAATAATAAATAAAAATAAAATCAAATCTAAGATAGATCTAAAGAACTGCTAACACAGCTCTGATATTAGTTGAAGAAAAAATCGTGTTTTCCGCCGTAAGATTGTGCAGATCTGATCAAATCTGAGATAATTTTTTTAAAAAAGTCTTAAATAATTTAATCAAATATAAATATTCTTAGATCTAATCATGATGATTTGATATTAAAAATTTAAATAAAAATTAAATCAAATTTAATTTCATACCTTGTTTGGGTAATCTAATTACACTGCGATGATCTTGATGTTTTCTAAGGCTCTGGAAGGAGCCATGCATGCACCTAGCCTCTACCAGTATCCATCTAGGAAGAATCTAGATGTCTTCTCCTCGTAAATCTTTTTTCCAAAGAATAGATCTAAATCTGATCTGAAAGTCCTTCAAAAAATTTTTGAAGGCAACATGTCTGCCTCATGAACACCATTGCGTAGATGCTGAACTCTTCACAAATTTGATTACATCTTCTTCATAGATTTATGCCTAACTTTTTAGGTATGTAGAAGATAGGGAGAGAGAGGATAGAGAGGGTGTGGAATATCTAGAATAGTAGCCTTTGGGTATGAAAAATATTTTCTTCATGAATAGAGTTGGTGCAAGGGTTCTTATACAAAAGCATAGTGCCAAGTTAGAGTCCCTTTTTTACCAAAATCCTCATTTTTTCAACCATTGGTCTCCTAGACTTGATCTCCACGAAAATATCCAGAGCTCATCTAATTTTGATGCCAAAAATCAATCTAGAAGGTGGTGGCATGAGTAGATAAGGAAGAGTCCACTATGCCTAAGACTCTTCCATCAAGAGTTTGATCTGAATCAAACTCTATCATAACTCTATCTAGACTCCACCAAAAATCACAAAATTTGGTACACTCAATATATAGTTCGTGCTCTATCGTGTATCTAAGAAATAGATCAAAATAGTTTCTAAACAATTTTCTAGAAGCATCTGATTAGGTGACTCTCAATTCTATCAAATAGGTCAACTTTTGACCCTAGTCCAATTTGACTATGAATGGATTTAATTTCTACAATTAATCTGACTTGGACTTATTTTAGTCAGATGAATATAAATTTATTCAAAATACAAGAATAAAGAAAAGAAAATTAACTTGGTTGTGATGAAATAGAAAGATTTTAGAAGGAGAAAGTTAGGCTCAATCGTATGCTAGCATGATTACCTTGAACCTAATTGGATCTAATTTAAATCAATCAAACTGGGTTAGCTCAATTGATGACATCCAGACCCAAACCCTTATTTGTGTGTCCTAGTTAGGTTCAATTCTGTATGGTAATAAGATATGTCATGATCTCCATCATTGACATCATCGAAACATCTTTCGATGAATCAAAACTTTTTTGATTCATACCATTAGAATGATTGATCATCAAAATCATTCTAATTACTCTCAAAATCCATCAGTGATATCTAGCAGTATATGATGGAAATCCATCAGAACTAAAAATGAACCTTTCGATGTAGTTATCTATGTGATTGAGTTCTTCTTCTATCTTGAGCTCCAAAAGGATTAGGGTTAAGGTGAGCTCGTCAAACCCAATGTCTATCATATGAATTAAACATTCAATTCAAGTCCAATATGAAAACCTAATAGAAACTCTTTCTATCATCTTCACTTTGTCATGGCCATGAACATAAGGACTCAATCTCATGATTATCATAGGGCTACTCCTCATCTACCGAGGTAGATAGATCCCCTTATTGGTGCAATCCAATTCCTACAATGAACATGCTATAGCTGACATACACCTCTGGATTTCGAATGGCTAGGAGATCGAGTTATGATGTAGTCAAACTATAACACCCTCAAGGTGAACTATCGATGCACCTTAGGATAAAGAACCATACACACCACTGCAGCATCGAATCAGTCAGTGATGAGAAGGTAGACTTCCTTATGACTACTCATGGTGGTCAAGCTCAGTGCCCTCATTCTCTAATAAGTACCTATACTCTCACTCTAATGTCTATACACCGTAGACTCAAGATATGTTCATCCTAAGAAAGTGATCATACACCAACCTTCCAGTTTGATCACCATCCTCGTGATGATCCTATGGTCAGGGGCATTTCATGAGTTAATTATGAAAATTCATGTCTTAAATTTTCAACTTCTGAAAATATGAATTATCATTACCATTAACTCAAAGGATGTATCACAGACACTTTTAAATATACACTATGATAGAAAAATATTTATTTATTAATTTATAATCAAAATTATAAAATTAACTTTAGAAGTATATTATAAGTGACAGCCAATTTGGATTCTATGGCACACATCTAACATCAGTCAAGCATAATTATATCTACTTCATCACCTTTACCAATGATTTATCTCGATATGGGTATATGTATTTGACATAACATAAATCTGAAGCCTTTGAAAAGTTCAAAGAAGTCAGACTCGAAGTAGAAAAATCCATTAAGGTTCTTCGATTAGATCGAGAAAGTGAATACCTTAGTCGAGAATTCCTAGACTATCTTAAAGAAAATAGCATTGTCTCATAATGGACTCCATCTGGAATGCCTCAAGTCAATGAGATTTTAGAATGGAGAAATCAAATCTTATTGGATATGGTTTGATCCATGATGAGCTTTACGGATCTTCCAAAATTTTTTTGGGGATAGTCTAATGACTGCTATATATTTACTAAATAGAATTTCTTCTAAAACCATTCCCACCTGAAGGAAAATCCTGATTTCCCGGTCCAGGTTCGTCCAAATCTGATTAGATCAAGAGATATATTTCAAAATTTTTCTCTTGATCTCAATCAGATCTTGATATGTTTCAGATTTGATTCTTACTATTTTAATAAATAAAATAAAATAAGATAAATTAAATCAAAATTAATTTACCTGATTTCGATAATCCTATTACCCTGTAGATGATCCTGATTGCAGTGGAAGGTTCTGGATCTTAGCCACGCAAGCGCCTGGCCTCTACCGGTATCCACTCGGGTTGGATCTGGAGATCCTCTTCTTCTCTATCACACCTCCAAAAATTAGATCTGGATCTGATCTGGAGGATCTTCAAAACTCTTTTGAAGATCTGCAGTCGTCCTTTTGCAGCAGCGCAGCCTTCTTGCTTTTGATCGCCTTTCCTTGATCTGAATCGCACCAACCTAAGTCCAAAACTCTTTTGGACGTGGAGAGCAAGGGGAGAAGAGACTATGGCATGGAGAAGGAGGGGAGAGGCAGCCTTGGGGCATGGGGTTTCTCAATTGAATTGCATTCATATTAGGGTTGGGCGCAGGGTCTTATTTATAGACCTCTTGTGATCCAACTCCTCTTCCTCTCAACCAATCACAACCCTTTGTGAAATCAGATCTAAATCTGATTGGTTGGAATAGAGACCCCTGGATTCCTCCTTAGAGGGCGCCTAAGACCAGTCAAACTGGATTCTTAGTAGAACTCTGATTGGAATCCAAAAGGGAGGTGGAGTCCTTGTCCAACAAGGACTCCTAGGCGCCTCCTACTTGGGCTCACGCCACCCTTGGCGTGCGCCCTTCTCCTTGCCAGGTTCTGGCAGGGGGACAGGCCCCCACCAGCTCTCCAATAGGTGCATGACATGTGGTCAAAAGTCAAAGTGTCAATGGTCAACGTTTGACCAGTCAAAGGTAGACTTTTGACCAAAGTCAAAGAACAAGAAATGGCAGGTGACCAAAAATGGCAGGTAATGTCTTACAAATAAGACAACCTATTCTGACTTGGACAACCTCCAGTCAGACCATATGAAGGCCTCTGATTGAGCACAAACTCCTTTGGCTCAGTCAGGACAACTTATTTATGATAGTAAAAGAAGAACGTTAGGTTCAATCGAGTGCTAGCACGATTTCCTTGAACCTAATTGAATCTCATTCAGATCAATTGAACTAGATCAGTTCAATTGATGATCACCAGATTCAAACCCTTGTTTGTGTGACCCAGTTAGGTTCAGTTCTGTATGGTAATGGGATATGTCATGATCTCTATCATCGACATCATCGAAACTCCTTTCGATGGATCAGAACTCTTCTGATTCGAACAGCTAGAATGATCGATCATCTAAATCATTCTAATTGCTCCCAAAATCCACCAGTGACACCTAGCAGTATATGGTGGCAACCCATCAGAGCTGAATGCGAACCTCTTGGTGCAGCTACCTGTGTGATTAAGTTCTTCTATCTTGAGCCCCGATCAGATTAGGGTTAAGGTGAACTCGTCAAACCCTAGTCTCTGTCATATGATGTAATCATTCGATTCGAGTCCAATGTGAAAATCTAAATAGAAACTCTTTCTATTATTTCACTCTACCATGGCCATGGATTTCTGGACTTGATTCTCATGATCATCATAGGGCTACTCCTCTACCACCGAGGTAGATAGATCCCATCTTGATGCAATCCAGTTCCTACAATGAACATGTCACAGCCAACATACACCTCAGGGTTCCATATGGCTAGGAGACCGAGTAATGGTGTAGTCAAACTATAACACCCTCAAGGTGAACTGCCGATGCATATCAGGTCAAAGAACCAGACACACTACTGCAGCATCGAGTCAGTCATTGATGAGAAGGTAGACTCCCTAATGACTACTCGAGGTGGTCACGCTTAGTGCCCTCGTTCTCTAACGAGTACCTATACTTTCGCTCCGGTGTCTCCACACCGTAGACTCAAGACTCATCTACTAAAGAGAAGCGATCGTACACCAACCTTCCGGATCAATCACCATCCTCGTGATGATCCTATGGTCGGGAGCTGTTTATGAGTTAATAATGATTATTCATGTCTTAAATTTTCAACTCTTGAAAATATGAATTATCATTACCATTAACTCAAAGGATGTATCACAGACACTAAATACACATGTGTGATAGAAAATAACCCATTTCATTAATTATAGTCAAAATTATAATTTTGCCCCTAGAAGTGTATTACAAGTGTCAGCCAATTCTGGCTTCTAGGGCACATATATCTAACACCACCATATCGTATGAGATATGACATGGTAAGAACTAAGTCTGCTTTACCTTAGAATTTGGGGTTGTCTGGCTCATGTCAAGAGATAGCAAGCAGACAAGCTATAATCTAGGTCTTTTAGAGCTCAGTTCATTGGATATCCTAAAGAGTTATTTGGATATTATTTCTATCTTCTAGAGGACCACAATGTAATTATGAGTCGACATGCCATTTTTTTAAAAAAATAATTTATTTATGATGGTGGCATCGAAAGATAGATCAAGCTTGAGGAGAATGTCTCCTAAGAGTAAGGAGCTAAGAGATCTATGAAATCTAATTAGATTAAGCCAGTCCAAACCCTACCTCCTCCACCTTAAAAATTAACTAGGGTTTTCCATCCTCCTAAAAAGTACTTAGGCACTATTTCAGAGGATGTAGAAAAAATATTCTTCATGGAAAATGAATTATGATGATCCCAAAACCTATGATAAGACAATATCAGATATCGACTCCGAGAAATGATTAGAGGCAATGAGGTCAGAAATTAACTCAATGCACTCAAACTAAGTCTGGATCTTGATAGATCCACCTGAAGGTATAGTACCTATTGGGTGTAAATGGATCTTCAAGAGAGAGATAGGTGCTGATGGAAATATAGAGACATTCAAAGCCAGGCTCATAGCGATAGGGTATCGTCAGCATGAAGGCATTGGCTATCAAGATATCTATTCGTCAGTAGCCATGCTTAGATCCATCCGCACATTGCTTGTTGTTGCAACCAATTTCAAGTATGAAATATGGTAGATAGATGTGAAAATAGCATTCTTAAATGGATATCTTGAGAAAGATATCTATATGGAACAGCCGCTTGGTATCACATCTAGTGATGGTGATCATAAGGTGTACAAGCTATAAAGATCCATATATGAACTTAAGCAAGCATCTCAGAGCTGAAATGCTCATTTGAATGATGTGATCAAATTATTTGGTTTCATCAAAAATGAGAAAAAGCCATGTATTTTCAAAATGATCAATGGGTGCGCTGTTATCTTCCACGTACTTTACGTGGATCATGTCCTCCTAATTGAGAATGATATTTTCATGTTGACCATAGTTAAAATATCATTGTCTAAAGAGTTCTCTATAAACGATCTAGGAGAAGTATCCTTTATTTTGAAAATTAAGGTCTATAAAGATAGACCAAATAGGATGCTAGGACATTCACAGAAGATGTACATGAGGAGCTGCTAAAGAGGTTTAGTATGAAAAACTTCAAAAGGGATCTAGTACTCTTTACACATGGCATTCATCTCTCTAAGAAGATGTTCGCTAGCACACATGAGGAGATTGAACGCATGAGCAAGATCCCTTATCCTTCAAAAATAAGGACTCTCATGTATGCCCTGCTATGTACAAGACCTAATATTGCCCATGCTGTGAGTGTCACAAGTAGGTATCAGTTGAATCCAAATGAAGAGCACTGGACTTCTATGAAATATATCCTTCAGTACTTGAGAAGGCCTATGGATATGTCTTTTGTCTTTGATAATGGAGAACACCAGGTCCAGGGGTGTACAGACTCGAACTTTATGTCTGACAAAAGTGATTAAAAGTTGACATCTGGGAGTCTATTTGTATGCAATGGTGGTGCTGTCAGTTGGAAGAGTTTTAAGCAGATAGTGATTATAGACTCAATAATGGAAGCAAAATACATTACTGCATCAAAAGCTACGAAGGAGGAATTCTGGTATGAAAAGTTTATTATGGAGCTCGGAGTGATGCCATCGAATGTCATCTCTCATACTATGATAACAATGATATCAAAGCCCTTGCTAAGGAGTGAAGGTCTCATCAAAAATGAAAGCATATCGAGCGGCGATCCCATCTGTTCCACAATTACCTCATGAAGGGATACGTCAAGGTCAAGAGAGTCGACACTACAAATAATGCGACCGACCCACTAACGAAGCTGTTGGGATAGCAGAAGATCGAAGCCCATCTTAAAAAGATGTGACTTAGATTTTTGATACATTTTTTGAGTTAATGGTAATGATAATCCATATTTCCAAGAGTTGAAAATTTAAGGTATGAATTTTCATAATTAGCTCATAAACTACTCCTGACCATAGGATCGTCACAAGGATGGTGATCGATCTGGAAGGTTGGTGTACGATCACTTTCTTAGGATAGATGAATTTTAAGTCTATAGTGTGGAGATACCAGAGTGAGAGTATAGGTACTCATTAGTGAATGAGGGCAATGAGTGTGACCACCTCGAGCATTCATAAGAAAGTCTATTTTCTCGTTGATAACTAGTTCGATGCTGTAGTGGTGTGTCTGATTTTTGACTTGAGGTGTATTGATAGTTCACTTTAAGGGTGTTATAGTTTGACTATACCATAACTCGGTCTTCTAGCCATTCGAAATCTTGAGGTGTATGTTGGCTATAGCATGTTCATTGCAGGAATTGGATTGCACCAATAAAAGAATCTATCTACCTCTGTAGATGAGGAGTAGTCCATGATGATCATGAGATTGAGTCCATAAGCCCATGGCTATGGTAGTATGAAGATGATAGAAAGAGTTTCTATTAGAATTTCACATCGGACTCGAATTGAATGATTAATTCATATGACGGATGTCAGATTTGATGAGTTCACCATAACCTTAATCCTATCGGGGCTCAAGATAGAAAAACTTAATCACACAGGTAGCTACATCGAGAGGTTTTCTTTTAGTTCTGATGGATTCCCACCATATACTGCTACGTGTCATTGGTGGATTTTGGAAACTATTATAATGATCTTGATGATCGATTATTTTAATTGTGTAAATCAAAAAAGTTCTAGTCCATCAAAAGGTATTTCGATAATGTCAAAGATAGAGATCGCAATATATCTTATTACCATATGGAACTAAATCTAACTGGATCACACAAAGAAGAGTTTGGATCTACATGTGATCAATTAGGCTTAGTTTGATTGATTTTGATTAGATCCAATCATGTTCAAGAAAATCATGCTAGCAAAAGATTGAGCCTGACATTCTCCTTCTATATTTTTTCAGATCTATCTCTATTGAGTCAAATTTGATTTGACTCACTCTTGGATTGTAAATGAGTTTATTTTCATCTGGCTGAAACTTGTTCAGGTCAGATTAATTCTAGAAATAAATCCATTTTGAAATGCAATTGGACTAGGGTCAGTAGTTGACCCAATTGAGAGAATTGAGGGTCATAGGATCAGAGCCTTCTAAAAAATTTTTTGGAAATTCTTTTCCTCTAATTATTGAATATGTGATAGGGCTCTAGTCATATATTGGGTGTACCAAATTTGGTGATTTTTGGAGCTACCTATAGTGGGTTAAGATAGAGTTTGATTTGGATCAAACTCTTAAGAGAAGAGTCCTAGGTGCCCTGGACTCTTCCTTATCCCTTCATACCGCCACCTTTGGAGATGTTTTTGGATGACCAAACTTGATAAAAATCTGGTTGGGGATGTGGGATATCAGCTCTAGAGTCTTAAGTTATCAAGCAATTTGATTGCTTGATGAAATGGGACTCTAAGGTGGCGCAAGAGTCTATTTAAAGACCCTACGCCCTAGGGCTTTAATCCTTGGATCACCATGCCCATATGCTACCACCATAAATAGCCTCCACGCCCCATCTAGAGCTCCTCTTTCTCTTCTCCATGTCCACACCAGAGTTGGTGAGGTTTCAACCATCAAAAGTTGAAAAAAGTTGAGGATAAAACAAGACAAGGCAATCTAGATCAAGAGATAGGGTGTTGCCTTCAATGTTTGTTTGAAGGCTTCACAAATCAGATCCAGATCTAATCTTTTGAGATTAGATCTACAAGGAGAGCATATCCAGATCCTACTCGAGTGGCCAGTGGTAGGGGCTAGGCAATTATGTGGCTACGTCCAAAACCTCAGGTGACAATAGATCATCATCAGGGTAATCAGATTACCCTAATCAGGTACATCAGATGTTCCTTACTTGGATTTAACTTTTGAATTTAATATCAGATCACCTTAATCAGATCTGAGAATTCTTAGACCTGATTAGATCATAAATATTTTTTAAAAAAGAATTTACCTCAAATCTGATCAGATTTGGATGATCTTGTGGTGGAAAATAGTGTTTTACCTTCAACAATATACATAGAGGATTCATCTCCATTCCTAACAAAGCCATATATTTTGATCACCTTATCAAAACACATGTTCTAACTTTGAGATGCCTACTTCAATCTATAAATGGATCTCTAAAGCTTGCACACATTGGACTCATCTATGGATGTGAACCCCTCAGGCTATATCGTATACATCTCTTCGTCGAGCTCTCTATTTAGAAAAGCTGTCTTCACATCCATTTGCCAAATCTCATAGTGCAGGTATGCAGCTATCACAAGCATAATCCAAATAAACTTGAGCATTGCTACTAGGGATAACATCTCATCATAGTCAATAACATAATGCTAATGATATTCCTTGGCAATCAGATGGGCTTTATAGGTCTTTACCTTCCTGTCAGCGTTCCTTTTTCTTTTGAAAATCTACTTACACCCAATAGATTTTATTCCTTTAGATAGATCAACCAATATCTATACATTATTGACCTTCATGGACTCCATTTCAAATATTATGGCTTCTAACTACTTATCAAAGTCGGTCCTTTGCATGGCAACTATGTAGGTTATCGGTGTAGGAACCAGATCTAGGGTTTCACGGGTAGATCTTGAAACTTTTTCAAGATCAGACAGTGAAAGACTTAAATAAATTAAATATTTATTTAAATATATATAAAAATACTCTAGATCTAAGATTTATTATATGATGAGGGCATGATATTAAATAAAAAATTAAAGGCATAAATAAAAGATTAACATGTTGATCTTATCAACATGTTACAATACTACATCTAATGCAGCTATGAAACCAATAGATCAGATCCATTACCTATACAAGTTAGATGTTCTAACTTATTGATCTGAGATTGAGGATGAAGTTATGAGCTGCACATGCGTCCGGCCTCTAGGAGTCGTCCACACGAGCCCATGAGGACGATCAAAAATCTCGATGCAGGAAATCAGCATAGTATGCTAGTACTGTGCTGATCTTTCTTCGATGGTTGATCAGATGCCTTCTTTTGAATTTAGATTCTTTCAAAGAAGAGAAGGTGGAGAAGAGGTTTTAGATCTGAGACTCTCTTAGAAAACCCAAGGAAGATGGAACGAAGATGATGAACACAGCAACCCTGGAAGAATACCCTCTTCTTCTTCTCTTTGCTCTCACCTAGACACCTAGTTTGGTGTCTAAGGAACCCCAATGCCCAAAGACCCTCTCCCTCTAATTTTTGCACACCTCAAAGCTCTCTCAAAGGTCTATATTTTACAAATATTTTAGCAAAAAAATTATCCTAAATAAAATGATATGTAGAGTCCAAGTTCGATCAAAAACTCAGACAAGGAAAGGACATAATATTGCAAGTTGTTGGGGTGCCCAACTGTTGGGCGCCCCCACCTTATTTCCTACCATGGACCAGAAATAGGGGAGCACAAAAACTTCTTCTTTTACCATGGAATTCAGAGAAAATAAAGGTGTGGGTAGCACAATTAGAAGGAGGTGTTTTAGTTTATAAGGATTCTATCTCATAGAATCCTAGATCAAAACTTACTTCTCTTTTTGACTTGGTCAACTACCAAATTACCATATGAGAAAGAGAGGGAGAAAGGAGGCATGCATGAAGATCAGGAGAAAGAGTATTTCCATGAAAATATTCTTAAAATTTAGGCATGGGGGCATGGAGGGCTAAGGTGGCGCAAGGTGTAATCCTAGTCTCACTAGGATTCCATCCATTACTTGGTCAAACATGATTTCTCAAACCAAATTAAATCAAAATCAAGTCAACCAAATTAAATTAAGTTCTAATCTGATTAAAAATTTAATTTAATTAAATTAAATTAGATTTAATTTTAATTTAATTTTTTAATCAAATTAGAAAATTGGTTTGATCCAAGTCTTAGTTGAACTAGTACTAGTTTTTTTTTGCACTTGGCTTATCCAACAAGCCAATTGAACTTGATCCAATCAAGCCCAAACTAAATTTAATTAAATTATATTTACTTAGACTTAATCACAGTCCTTTGGCTTAATCAAATTAATATAATTAGCAATCGAATTGCTAATCAATCCTCTTGTAATGCTTGCACTAGGTTAAACATCAATCGTATTGATCCTTTAATCCTAGAACGATTTTTAATCATTGATCAACCATCCGATCGAATTGTGAGATCTAATATGTGTGACCTCGTAGGTCCAAACCTAAGTTGGTAGCATAGAAATATATTTCTATACTAATCAAAATAACAATCTAGCGATGGTATCCGACAATCGGATAGATCGAATGTGTAGAACAACATCCTTAGAATCCATGCGGATATAGCTTTCATATAATTCATCTCCTTGACCAATATGCTTGTAGGACACCTCAAAGTTCAACTATTAACTATGATTAGATTATCCACATTATTTTTTAAAATACCAAATCCATCTGATGGATTATCCTGGCCAAGATTTTGCTAAATTGAAATACAGTAATACATTACTCTCCAACTCTTGGAGTGATCAATTCCATCTTGATCACACTCTGACTTTATAAGTACTTGACTGTGCCCAGAAGCCTTTCATTATTAAATTAGAAATTTAGTTAGTCTGGTACCACAGCACAGTGAGTTGCTTGCAAGTTACTGAGGTAATCTCAAGTCTAAGGGACACTTATACCTATATCCTATTAAAGACATTCTCGATAGCAAAATGCTCTGGAGTTGGTCACGTTCAATGATGATGTACCCATACATCTCATCTGTATGCCATACCAGTGTCTCCACACTCCTTCATTAAGAGATCAACCAACCTATATGGCATACAGTGATCTATGCTTGATAGATGCTGTCGTCCTAATTAACAGTCTATCATTTGGTCGTGAATAGATTTAAGGACTAATTGATCAATCCTCTCTTTATCGAAGCTAAATAGTCCTAAAGACTTCATCATAATAATGGAGTTTGTTAAAAGATGAAAATTTTATGATGAAAAATGTCAAAAATATATTTTATTTATTAATGAATTAATTATAATTATAATAAGCTCAACCATCAACAAGCTGATGATTGGCTTTGGAACATATTTCTCAACAACTCCCACTTGTCCTAAAGCCACTCGACACAGTATCTAATACCCATATTCGACTTGTAGTTGTCGAACTTCTTTATCGCCAAGGGTTTAGTGAAGGGATCGGCTAGGTTCTTCTTTCCATCAATTTTTTAAAGATTGACATCACCACTATCCATGATCTCTCGGACTAGGTGGAAGTGGCATAGAATGTGCTTTATTCATTGGTGTGCCTTTGGTTCTTTTGCCTGAGTAATGGCATCAGTGCTGTCATAATAGAGTAGGATTGGACCATCAAGGGAGGATGCTACTCCAAGCTCGGTGATAAACTTTCTCAGCCACATAGCTTCCTTCGCAGCATATGATGCTGTGATGTACTCTGCTTCACAAATAGAGTCTACCACAGTATGCTGCTTAGAATTTTTCTAGCAGATAGCTCCACCATTCAGTGTAAAGATATATCCCGACATGCTTCTACTATCATCATGGTCAAATTGAAAGCTGGAGTCTGTAAATCCCATAAGTTTTAAATCTGACTCACCATAAACCAACCATTGATCCTTAGTATTTCTTAAATACTTAAGGATAGTTTTAACCACTTACCAATAATTTTCTTCAGGATCAGACTGGTATCTACTCACTACTCCTAGTGAGTATGTCATGTCTGGTCTCATACATATCATGGCATACATGATAGATCCCACTATCGAAGCATATGAGACTTTACTCATACACACTCTCTCTTAAGGAGTTGTCGAACAATCATTCTTAGAGAGAGAAATTTCATGGCCAATCGAGAGATAGCTCTTTTTTGAATTCTCCATGCTAAACCTCTTCAGCATTGTATCTATGTACATAGACTGGGATAACCCAAGCATCCTTTTAGATCTATCTCTATAGATCTTCATCCCTAGGATATAGGATGCTTCATCCAAATCCTTCATGGAGAATTATGATGACAACCAAACTTTTATTCCTTGTAGTATAGGGATGTCATTCCCGATTAAGAGAATGTCATCGACATACAAGATAAGGAATACTACTGCTAGATCATTTGTCCATTTGTAAATGCAGGATACTTCTCTATTCTTAACAAAGCCATATGTTTTGATCACTTTATCAAAATGCATGTTCCAACTCCGAGATTCTTTCTTCAGTCCATAAATAGATCTCTAAAGCTTGCATACCTTGGACTCATCTATGGATGTAAATCCCTTAGGTTGTATCATATACACCTCTTTAGTCAAGTCCCCATTCAGGAAAGCTATTTTCATATCCATCAACCAGATCTCATAGTCCAGATAAGCAGCCATCGCAAGCATAATCCAAATGGATTTGAGCATTGCCATAGGAGAAAATATCTCATCATAGTCAATACTATAACATTGATAATACCCCTTGGCAACCAGATGAGCTTTGGTCTCCACCTTTCCATTTGCACCTCTTTTTCTTTTGAAGGCCCATTTACACCCAATGGGTTTGACCCCTTCAGATGGGTCAACAAATGTCCATACATCATTGACCTTCATGTGCTCCATTTTGAATTTCATGTCTCAAGCCATTTCTCAGAATCAGGTTTCTACATAGCATCCATATAGGTGATCGAATCCTCATCATGCTCATCGAGTTCGATGGGATCACCATCATGGATCAAAAAATCATAGTATCTGTCCAGATGATATGGTACTCTATCAGAATGTCTTAATGGTGTAGGTACACTAGGCTCTAGAACTGATCTAATCAAATCCGACTCAGGTTCAGCTATAGGTGTCGATTTTTTTACCTATTGAATTTATCAAGTTCAACCTTAGAGACAACAGTTCCTTCACCATGGAACTTCTTTTCCAAAATAATTGCTTTAAGGCTGATGAACATCTTTTGTTCATCAGCATGATAGAAATAGTAATCTTTGGTCTCTTTTGGGTATCCTATAAATGTGCACTTGTCAGACCCAGGTCCAAGTTTATCCAAAATTAATCATTTGACATAAGCCGGGCACCCCCAAATCCTAAGCTATGAAAGTGCTGGTTTACGCCCTGTCCATATCTCATATGGAGTCTTAACTATAGACTTACTTGAAATCCTATTTAATAGATAACAAGCCAATTTGAGTGTATATCCTCAGAAGGATATCGACAAGCTGGCAAAATCCATCATAGGTCGGACCATGTCTAACAAAGTCTGATTCCTCCTTTCAGATGCACCATTATGCTGTGGTATTTCAGGAGGAGTCCATTGGAAAAGAATTTTTCTCTCCTAGATATGTGAGAAACTCATCTGAAAAGGTATTTTCTTGATCAGACCGAAGAGTTTTAATACTCTTCGTAGTTTATTTTTCTACTTTACTTCAGAATCGTTCGAACATTTTAAAAGAATCCAACTTATATTTCATCAGATAGACATATCCATATCTGGATAGATCATCTATGAAAGTGATGAAGTAGACATATCCACCTCTGGCACTTATGCTCATTGGTCCACATACATCAGTATGTACTAGACCTAAGAGCTCAGTGGCTCTCTTATCTTTCTCAATAAAAGGTGACTTGGTTATTTTACCAAGAAGACAGAATTCACAGGTTGGAAGTGATTCATAATCACTGACTTCAAGGATTTTCTTTTGAATCAACTTGTTTATCCTATTCTTGTTTATATGACCTAGCCTGTAGTGCCATAAATAGATATCTGACATACTATCTAATCTAAGATGCTTGCCAATGGAATAGACTATGTTAATAGGTTGTGATAACATATACACACCATTGTTCAAATATCCATAGAAAAGAGTAACATCATTCATAATGATATTACAAACTTATTTCTTTATTAATATTTCATAATTATTTTTGGCCAGAAGGCCTACAGAAATAACATTCAAAAAGAAACTAGGATAGAAATGAAAATCACTAAGAACAATGATATGGGACTCAAATACAAGTTTTAGAATTTCTAAAGCTAGAATTGGAACTGATCTTTCCTCTCCAACATTCAGGAATCTTTCATCTTGCTTGAATCTCCTACTGACTTGCAACCCCTGCAATGAATTGCAAATATGGTAAGAGCTATCAATATCCAATACCCAGTCAATAATATCACAAATAGAGAAATTGAAAGGAGTTATCATATAAATAACTTGCCCAGTGATAGCTTGCTTCTTTCTCTACCTGTTTAGGTCTAGAGAGGCAATGTACTGAGGATAGATCCTCTTCCAATGCCCCCGCTTCTTGCGAAAGAAGCATTCAACTTGACTCTTATTGGGCTTGATCTTTTTGGTCTGATCTTGCACAGATGTCCCAGCATTAACTTGCACCTTCTTAACTTTCTTCTTCTTGTTCTTCTTTTCTTTCCTAAAGGATTGAGAACCAGAAGATGAACCTCCCACTAAGTTCATAAACTCCTTGTGGAGTTGGTGATTCTTCTCAAAGTTCTGAAGTAATCCGTGGTAGTCTACTTCAAGCTTTGTCATTCTAAAATGAGTAACAAATGGGAGATAGGACTTCAGCAATGAGTTCAATATTACATCCTTACCAAGCTATTTATGCAAGAAAAAATTGAGCCTGCTCAATCACTCTATCAACTCGATCATATACAATACATGATCAGTGATAGAGGCACCATCCCGCATTCTAACATTGAAGATGGCACAACTAGTCTTGTGCCTCTCCACATCATCAGGTGTGCCAAATAAATCCTTCGACACTTGAAGCATATCCTTTGGCTGAGCTATCTCAAATCTGCAACTGAACTCGTCGCTCATGGTAGCCATCATGATGCAATGCACCATAGTCCAATCACTAAGCCACTTCTGGTAAGTATATCTGACTATACTACGTGCATTGGCAGTTCTCAGGTGCAGGATCCGTCAGCACATATAGGATCCATTCATGCTCTAAGACTATCTTCAACTTTTGGTACCAACTATCGAAGTTGGATCCCACCAACTTATCATTGTCCAATAATGATCAGAGCGATAGGAATGTAGCCATATTTGCACAAAGAAAAATCATAACCTAATTAGTAATTGATTCATTAAACCTAAAGATTTAGACTTTAATCAAAAGGTTCTTTCACTATTTTAATCCAATTGGTATCCCTACCTCCAATTTGAGGAATTATCCTAATTCCTTAGTAGGTAGTAGAATCCATGTAGACTGCACACGAGCCCAACATTAGTTAGCCAATCCATGTGCATCTAATGGTAGGTACATAATCAATTATTTCTGTAAATAATTTCTAGTAATTAAATTTTTTTCAATCCATAATCAGTAGGCTTTGGCCTCCACTAAAAAGGTCCAGTTATGTCCAACCATTAACATGACCATACTTGGTCCATCTAACCAATGAATGATTAGGCCCAACTTTAGTTGGCTAACCTAACCACTATTTAGAATGACGTAGCTAAGAAATCACATAATGAATGATAATTCCATCAGCCGATAAACATCAGGACTTTGGACCTTCAATGATTATCCAGCTAATGGACCAATTATCATCTACTTAATGGAAGGCTATGATCTAGTTATCACCATAACTAATTCATTTTAAGGACCTATAATTTTAGAAGATTTAATTTTTTAAAAAGAGGAAAGGTCAGATGAACCAGCTTGTTATGATTCTCCCATGAGTTCACCAAGTCAGCTTAAGAAAGACCATTAATAGGCTGGTTAAGTAGCACCTAAATCAGTCATACTGATTTACCTAGCTAATATGGATCAGCTCGAATAATCAAGTGATCCGATCAAAATATAATTTCACCAAGAGGCTAGGTAAGTTTGATCAGTGGAAGGGTCTACTAAAGCTTGCCTTAGACACCATCAAAATTTGCTAGGTAAGCGGGCTGCCAATTAAAGACTATCGATCTGATTTACCTTAGACACCAATTGATTTAATTTGTTACAATTAGATCAACCTAATAGTTCATGCTGGACCTTATAGCCAAGAATCAGGTCCACCTTTGGTCTCATTAAAGATATGGATCTGACCAACTACAACTATTGTAATTGATCTAGAGAATCCTTGACCTAATCTAAAACAACAATTGATTAGATTTAGTCAATTCTCTAATTAAGTCCATTCTTTAATCTAACCCTAGGTCTAATCTAATTAGTGGACCTAATCCCCACAAACCCATTTAACCTAATGTGATATGATTTGTGTCTTAGGATCTTCAATTTACAATCCCAGATTCTAATCAAATAACTATTAATTTTTAATTAAGTTTTGGATTGAGGGTTGGGGTTCGGCTTTTTAAAAATAATTTTTATATTTATAAAATATTTTTATAATATAATTCTATCAACCAAGTTGCATGTTTGATTCATAATCAAAATACAAGTAACATAAACATGAATCTACTTTAGATCTAATCTAAATAGGTTCATGTAATTGAAATAGTTTCAACACCAATCAATCATAAATCAACTTAGATCAAATCTAACATATTTATGATGATTAAAATTAGATTAAAATACTTTTAATCAGATCATAAAATCTCTTAGATCTAATCTAAAATTTTATGATCAATATTTTTGGTCAATACGTTCTAAGACAACCTTTTTACTATAAGAGATAAACCTTACAACAGGACAACCTTATAGCAGTCTGTACAATCTAAAAATTTTATTTTTAAATATAAAATTATTTTAAATCTATTAAATTATAAATAAAATTAGATTAAATCTAATAAATTTATGATTAGGAATAGATCATCACGACCTAGGATAACCTTTTCACTATAAGGGGTAAACCTTACAGCAGGACAACCTTATGGCAGTTTGTGATATCTAAATTTTTAATTTTAGATTTAATAATTAGATTATAAATTAGATATAATTTAATAAATAATCTAAACATGCTCAAGAAAATCATGTAATAAAAACCTAGGCTCCGATACCAATTGTAGAAACCAAATCTAGGATTTCATGGGTAGATCTTAAAACTTTTTCAAGATCAGACAGTGGAAGAATTAAATAAATTAAATATTTATTTAAATAAATATAAAAATATCTTAGATCTAAGATTTATTATATGATCAAGATATTATATTGAATCAAAAACTAAAAATATAAAGAAAAGATTAATATGTTGATCTCATCGACATGTTACAATACTACATCTAATGCAGCTATGAAACTAATAGATCAGATCTATTACCTATGCATGATAGATATTCTAACTTGATGATCCAAACTTGAGGATGAAGTTGCAAGTTGCAGATGCATCTGACCTCTAGGAGTCATCCACACAAACCCACGAGCATGATCAGAAATCCCGATGTAGGAAATCAGCATAGTATGCTAGTACTGTGCTGATCTTTCTTTAATGGTCGATCAAATGCCTCCTTTCTCTAGATTTGGATTCTTCCAAAGAGGAGAAGTTGGATAAAAGGTTTCAAATATGAGACTCTCTCAAAAAATCCAAGGAAGAAGGAAGGAAGATGATGAACACAGCAACCTTGGAAGAAGACCCTCTTCTTCTTCTCTTTGCTCTCACCAAGACACCTAGATTGGTGTCTATGGAACCCTAATGCCCAAAGACTCTCTCTCTTTTAATTTTTCACACCTCAAATCTCTCTCAATGGTATATATTTTATAAAAATTTTAGTCAAAAATTCATCCTAAATAAAAAGATATGCAATGTCAAAGTTTGGTCAAAAACTCAAACAAGGAAAGGACATAATATGGCAAGTTGTTGGGACACCCAACTCTTGGGCGTCCACACCTTATTTCCTACCATGGACCAGCAATAGGGGTACACAAAATTTTTTTCTTTTACCTTGGAATTCAGAGAAAATAAAGAAGGTATGGGTGGCACAATTAGAAGGAGGTTGTCTAGTTTATAAGGATTCTATCTCATAGAATCCTAGATCAAAACTTACTACTCTTTTTGACTTGGTCAACTACCAAATTACCATATGAGAAAGAGAGGGAGAGAGGATGCATGCGTGAAGATCAGGGAAAAGAGTATTTCCATGAAAAATTTTCTAAAAAATAGGCATGGGGGCATGGAGGGCTAAGGTGGCGCAATGTGTAATCCTAGTGTTACAAGGATTCCATCTATGACTTTGTCAAACATAGTTTCTCAAATCAAATTAAATCAAAACCAAGTCAACAAAATTAAATTGGATTCTAATCAAATTAAAAATTTAATTTAATTAAATTAAATTAGATTTAATTTTTATTTAATTTTTTAATCAAATTAGAAAATTGGATTGATCCAAGTTCAAGTTGAACTAGGACTAGTTTTTCCTTGCACTTGGCTTATCCAATAAGGCAATTGGATTTGATCCAATCAAGTCCAAACCAAATCTAATTAAATCATATTTAATTAAACTTAATTTCAGTCCTTTGGGTTAATCAAATTAAGCTAATTAGTAATCAAATTGTTAATCGATCCTCTTGCAATGCTTGCACTAGGTTAAACATCGATTGTATTGATTGTTTAACCCTAGAACGATCCTTAATTGTTCATCAACCATCTAATTGAATCGTGAGCTCTAATGTGTATGACCTCATAGGTCTGAACCTAAGTTGATAGCACAAAAATATATTCCTATACTAATCAAAGTAACCATCTAGTAATAGTATCCGACGGTCGGATAGGTTGAATGTATAGAACAACATCCTTAGAACCCATGCGGATATAGTTTCTATATAATTCATCCTCTTGACCAATATGCTCATAGGACATCTCAAAGTTCAATTGTCAACTCTGATTAGGTTGTCCATATTGTATTACAAAATACCAAATCCATCTGATGGATTACCCTGGCCAAGGTTTGCTATATTGAAATACAGTGATACATTATTCTCCAACTCTTAGAGTGGTCAATTCCATCTTGATCATATCCTAACTTTGCAAGTACTTGACTATGCCTAGAAGCCTTTCATTATTGAATTAGAAATTTAGTTAGTTCGATATCCAAGCATAGTGAGTTGCTTGCAAATCACTAAGGTGATCTCAGGTCTAAGAGACACTTATACCTATATCCCATCAAAGACATTCTCGACAGCAAAATGCTCTAGAGTTGGTAACGTTCAATGATGATGTACTCATCCATCTCACTTATAGGCCATACCAATATCTCCACATTCCTTGGTTAAGAGGACAATCAACTTATACAACATACAACAACCTATGCTCAGTAGACTCTGTCATCCTAATTAACAGTCTATCATTTGGTCGTGAATAGATTTAAGAACTAATCGATAAGTTCTCTCTTTATCAAAACTAAATAGTCCTAAGGACTTCATCACAATAATGCAGTTCATTAGAAGATGAAAACTTTATGATGAAAAATATCAAAAAAAATATTTTTTTATTAATGAATCAATTATAATTACAAAAGCTCAACCATCAATAGGCTGATGATTGGGTTTGGAACATATTTTTCAACAATTAGATTCTTGTCATTCTCAATGAGTTCAATAGGATCATTATATCAGACCAAAAAACCATAGTATTTGTCTGACTGATGTGGTACTCTATCGGATCTCCTTAAGATTAATGTGGTACTCTATAGGATCTCCTTAAGGGTGCCTTTACAATGGGCTCTAGATTTGATCTTATCAAATCTAATTCTGCAGGTTTACTAGAATGCATCAATTCTTCTATCTGTCAAAATTTACCAAGTTTAACATTAGAGGCAGTAGTTTCTTTCCTAAGAAGCTTCTTTTTTAAAAAGACTACCCTATTACTGACGAGCATCTTTTGCTCTTCAGCAAGATAGAAGTAATAATTCCTAGTTTCTTTGTGCTATCCTATAAACAAGCATTTATCAGACCTAGGTCCAAGCTTTTTTTGCTGCCCAATGATGGCTACCTAAGAGGGAGGGTGAATTGGATTTATAAAATTTTGGACAAATTTAACTCTACATAAGTATGTGCTTCACTTAATTCAATTCAATAAAATTAATTAGTGTATGCAGTGGAATCAAGTATGAATGAACTTAAGCAAGAGTTAATCTAAATTAGTAAATAATTAGCAATTTAAAACATGCAAGATATGTAAAGTAATAGAGAAGAAAATATAATATAAATGCACAAAGATTTTATAGTGGTTTGATGCAATCTTGCACCTACATCCACTTTCTAAGCTCTTCTTGAGAATTCTACTATAATCCTAGATTATAGTATGTTTGTTTTAATCCAGAATCATAAACAAACCCAGTTGATTTTGTCAGGCTCACCAACCATAACCCTAAATCGATAGTTTTTTCAGATTCATTATCAACCCAGTTGGTTTTACGGGCTCACCAACCAAAACCTACAAAATCCAATTCTAGGCTTAGATGGGCCTAATCCTTAAGTTTCTTTCTTCCAAAAAAGCTTGTAAACAAACAAAAATATAAAGTATTAAATTTAGCACAATAAAGAGAATAAAAAGAAAACACTTTTGGAGCTCAAAAAAGTGGCTGGATATATACTCTTTTAAAGCTTCACTTCTCTTTAAATAATATTGAGAGATTACTTGAGATGTTATGAAAGATAACTCTTTAATGCCCTCTAAAATCAAAGTTTAGTTGCTCTCTTTTTCTTCTCTTTTTGATGTGCAATAAAAACCTCTTAAATCTAAAATATTTTTTACTTTAAAATCCCTTAATCTTACATTCCAAATATTTCCCTAGCCTTTTATATGCTTGAAAGTGGTTTAATAAGGAGTTTTGGCCATTGGAAAGACTGAAATAGCCATTGGAGTGAAAAACTAGCCATTTGAAGAAGTATAGAAAACTAGCCGTTATGGTCACGGGTTGGCTTAGATTTTAACTAGGTCAGCTCAGTCCAAACTAGGTCGGCTCCATTTTTAGTTGGGTTGACTCAGTCTCAGTGATCTAAAATTTTTATTTCTATCTTTTGCTGTCTTTTGAGATTTGGATGGCTATCTTTCTGACTGGGTCAGCCTAATTGTAACTAAAGAAAAAATCAGATTTTTCCTACCTCAGGATGCATCTGATCGGATCAGATTTTTAGTGGAATAATTTTAAATTTTTTTTATGATTTGATCAAATCTGAGAGTTCTTAGATTTGATTAGATTGATCTAAAATTTAGAAGTAAAATAAAAATAAAAATAGTGATAACAATTATCACCTGATCGGGTAAATTGTTTATCCATTGTGATGATCTGACGACTAATCCGAGGTTCTGATTGAGCCGCGTACATGCTCGATCTCTATCGGTATCTACTTGAATCAGATCTGGAAGTCTCCTTCTAGATCTGATCTCCAAAGATCAAATTTGATGTCTTCTTATAGATCCTTCAAAACGAACTCCGAAGGCTGCGCATTCGTCTCACGAACACCACCATCTCTTGCTGATCTTCATGCCAACAGGACTTGATCTTTACTCGCAGGTTTTACCCAACTCTTGGGCATGCAGAACAGGGAGAGGAATATATGAGGGAGGCATGGAGATGAAGATTTTGGCAGGGCTTCACCATAGAAAAATCATAATGCACAATAGCTTGCGTAGGGCCCTATTTGTAGACCTAGTCAAGAGTCCCTTTGTATATAACTTTGAACAGATCAAAGTTTAACATGCAAAAGGACTCCTCCATGATCTCCATGCCCCACACCCCCTTTTTTTTAGGATTTTGTCATACAAAAATTAAGGGAAATGGTGTGGAACAATTTGAGATAAGATTAATTTGGCGCATAACTCTTATCTCCCAAGAGTTTGAACTATTCAAACTTTTGACCCATTCAAACTTGATTTGAATGGGACACCTCCATACATATCCATATGGGGCGCACGGTCAAAAGGGGAGTGCACCCCTTATTCCTCATGTAAATCCCATATGGACATGCACCCTCAAATAAATTCTAGGGGGCGCACGCCATATCTCTTCTTTCCTACATACTAGGTCAACATTTGACCCTTGTCCTATTTCCATCTTATGGAATTAAGACATAACCTTTTCAACTCCCATCTAATGGATTTATGTCATGTCCTAATCAAGTTAGAATAATTCTTGATCAGACCAAGACTTGGTCCAGTCAGATCAAGAAAAATCCATTTAGAATTTTTGAGAGAGGCTTATCCAAATTTCATCTCATAATTTTAGGACAAGCCCTAATATGGCAAAGATAACTCTTATCTTGTTTCCATCTTATGAAATTTAGGATAAGTCATGATTAGATCAGGACAAGGTCCAGTCAGATTAAGGCAAATTTCTTTAGAGTTTTTGGATAAGCTTTGTCCAAAAAGTTTCATGAATTAGCAGGTCTTGTCCTATTTCCATTCGATGGATTAGGGCAAGCCTAGATTAGGTTAGAACAAGAGTTTTCTTATCTAGATAAGTTCCAAATAGACTAGGACAAACCTATACAAGGCTCCTAGGTGAGCCAAATCTAATTTGGCTCAGTCGAAATGACCTAGAAAGACTATAGAAGAAGAATGTTAGGCTAAATCATGTGCTAGCATGATTTTCTTGAGCCTAATTGGATCTAATCCAAATTAGTTGAATTGGATTAGCTCAATTGATGACATCCAGATTCAAACCCTTGTTTGTGTGACCTAATTAGGTTCAATTCTATATGATAAAGGGATATGTCATGATCTTCATCATCAACATCAGCAAAACATCTTTTGATGGATTAGAACTCTTTCGATTCACTCAATTAGAATCATCGATAATCAAGACAGTTCTAATTGATCCCAAAATCTACTAGTGACACCTAGCAGTATATTATGGCAACCCATTAAAACTGAATAGCAAACCACTCGGTGCAGCTACCTGTGCAATTGGGTTCTTCTATCATGAGCCACGATGGAATTAGGATTAAGGTAAACTCATCAAATCTAACACCCATCATATGAATGAATCATTTGATTCGAGTTCGATGTGACATCCTTATAGAAACTTCTTTGTATTATTTCACACTACCATGGCCATGGGTTTTAGGACTTGATCATACGATCAAAATAGGACTACTCCTCCACTATCTAGGTTGATAGATCCAATCTTGGTGCGATCCAATTCCTACAATGAATATGCTATAGCCAACATATATCTCAGGATTCCGAATGGCTAGGAGACTGAGTTATGGTGTACTCAAACTATAGCACCCTTAAGACGAACTATTGATGCACCTCACGTTAAAGAATCAGACACACACTGCATCATCAAGCTAGTCATCAATGAGAAGATAGGCTTTCTTATGATTGCTCGAGGTGGTCACGCTCAGTGCCCTCATCCTCATTCTCTAATGAGTACTTATACTCTCGCTCTGGTATCTCCACACCGTAGACTCAAGACTCATCTATCCTAGGAAAGCAATCATACATCGATCTTCTGGATCAATCACCATCCTCATGATGATCCTACGATTGAAAGCAATTTATGAGTTAATTATGATAACACATGCCTTAAATTCTCAACTCTTGAGAATATATATTATCATGCCTATTAACTCAATGGATGTATCATAGACATTTTATACATAATGTGATAGAATAAATAATTTTTTAATTAATTTAGGTCAAAATTATGACAATATCCTTAGAAAGTATTTAACAAGTGTCAGCCAATCTGGCTTCTAAAACACACATCTAACAAACTCTCACTTGACCTAAAGCAAATTGGCAATAAATTTAAGTCCCATCTTCTCAAGGTGGGCTTGGATCTTCTGCGGGCCTAAAGGCTTCGTCAATGGGTCAACCACATGGTCTATGGAGTTGACTCTCTTAATCTCAATGTATCATTCTTGAGGTAATCATGGATTAGGTGAAACCATCTTCTTGAAACTCTTTTAACTTACAGTACTACCAGTGCATAGGAACAAACTTTTAGATGTCAACTTTCGATCATCTTAATTAGACATAAGGTCTAAGTCTGCATACCCATGGACCTAGAGTTCACCATGCTGAACCTCTTCAGCATCTCCTCTATTTGAGAGATCCAACATCCTCTTCAGTCTATCCCTATAGGCTTTAAAAATAAGGATGCCTTATCTAGGTCTGTCATAGAAAATTTCATAGATAACCATACTTTGACCTATGTCAGCATGGGAATATCATTCCCAATCAGAAGGATGTCATCCACATATAATATGAGGAAGACAATAATGCTCCCACTGACCTTCTTGAACACACATGATTTTTTCTTATTCTTGATGAAACCAAACAATTTAATTACATCAAGTATTTCAACCCCAAAATGCTTGCTTGAGTCCATAGATGGACCATTGCAGCTTGCAGATCTTTGTGATCACCATCACTGGATGTGAAAACAAACGATCATTCCATATAAATATCTTGCTCAAGATATGCAATTATGAACTCCATTATCACATCCATCTGCCATATTTCGTAATTGAAGTATACTACAATGGCAAGCAATATGCAGATGGTGGCCACTAACGAGAAGGTAACCTGATATCCTTTTGCTACTAGCCTAGCCTTGAATGCCTCTACATTCCCATCTGCATTTATCATTTTCTTGAAGATCCATTTATACCTAATAGGTACTATACCTTCAAGTGGATCTACCAAGATCTAGATTTGGTTCGACCACATCAAGTCAATTTCTGACTTTATCGCCTCTAACCATTTCTTAGAATCAAAATCTAATATCATCTCATCATAGGTTCTGGGACCATCATGATGAACCCATTTTCCATGAGGAACATTTCCTCTACAGCCTTTAAAATTGAACCTAAGTACCTTCAAGAGGATGGAAAATTCTATTTGACCTACAAGGTGGAGGAGGTAGTGTATTATAGATCGGCTCATACTAACTGGGTTCCTGAGGTTCCTTAGCTCATTGCTCTTTGGAGACTTTCTCCTTAAGTCTAATCTATCTTCCGATGCCATCATCTTGAACAAACTATTTTTCAAGTAAAATGATGTGTCAACCCACAATCATCTTGTGGTTTTTTTGAAGATAGAAGTAATACCTTAATAACTCTTTAGGATATCCAATAAACTGAGCCCTAAGGGACCTAGATTCTAACTTATCTGCCGTCGGACAATCCCAATTCCGAGATGACTCAGACTTGGCTTGTTACCATGCCATATCTCATACGGTATGGTAGGAATGGTTTTAGATGGAACCCTATTAAACTATGTCCCTAAAGAAAGTCAGGAAGATCCATGAAGCTCATCATGGATAGACCATATCTAATAGGGTCCATTTTCTCCATTCTAAAATCCCATTAAGTTGAGGCATTTCAGGCAAAGTTCATTATGAGACTATACCATTGTCCTTGAGATAGTCTAGAAATTCCTAACTAAGATATTCACCTCCTCGATCTGATTGAAGAATCTTAATGGGCTTTTCGATTTGCTTTTCTACTTTGTTTCTAAATTTCTTAAACTTTTCAATGACTTCAGACTTATGTCATATCAAGTATACATACCCATACCGAGATACATTATCGATAAAGATAATAAAGTAGACATAATTGCCTCTGACTAGCAAATCGAATAGGCAGCATACGTCTATATGTACCAGGGCAAGTAGATCTATGGCCCTTTCTCATATCTCATAAAAGGAAGCTTGGTATTTTTGCCTTTAAGGCATGATTCATAAATCAGATATGACTCAAAAATCAACGAACTCATTAGTCTAGATTTTTTCAATTTATTGATCCTGCCTTCAGCCATATGACCTAGTCTAAGGTGCCACAGGTACCTTTCATTAACACTATCTCTAGATCATTTTGATCCTATGGCATTCATGTTTTGCTCATAGACTCAATGACGAGCATTCCTTCAAAGGGTCCTTCTTCCTGCTTGTTCTTTAGGATGGCCAGGTACGCAAGGTAGTCCCATTTCTAATGGCCATCGGAGTTGCTGTGAAAACACTTTTCCTTCTTCGTGGTCTTCTTCTTCGGCTCACCCTTCTTTTTTCCTTCTATTTTTTACTTCTTCATAGACTTCTTCTTCTTTCCAAAAGACCTTCTCGTAGAAAAAGTCTACTCAATAGCCTGAACTGAGCCCTTTAAACCCTTCAAAGTTTGCTCAGTAGTAACCAATATATTTATTAACTCAACCAAGATGCATCAAAGCTTATTCATATGGAAGTTCATAATGAACTGCCCAAATGAATAAATCAAGGACTGCAGCATCACATTAATCTACAATTCCTTGTCCATCAAGACACTGACCTTTTCAAGCTCTTTAGATTCTTGACCATTGCTAAGCAATAATATTGGACCAACTGCCCATCACACATTTGCACCATAAAAAGTCTCTTCAAGACTTGATAATGCGCTGCACGACTCTATTCACTGAACAACATTTGTAGGTGCACCAATGTTTGGCGAGCAGTCCTGATGTTTTCATGTTGGTGCAGCAATTCATCTGACATTGAGCCCTGAAGGGAAATCCTAATTTTTCGAACTAGGTTCGTTCAGATCTGATCGGATCAAGAGATATATTTCAAAATTTTTTCTCTTTGATCCTAATCAGATCTGAGATATTTCAAAATTGATTCTTATTATTCTAATAATAAAAATAAAATCTAAATAAATTTAATTTAATTTAATTTACCATGATGTAGGATAATCCTATTATCCGTTGATGATCCTGTAAGCAACGGAAGGTTCTGGATCTAGCCACGCAAGTGCCTAGCCTCTACCGATATCCACTCTGGTTGGATCTGGAGATCCTCTTCTTCTCTATCACATCTCCAAAAATCAAATCTGATTTGATCTGGAGGATCTTCAAAATACCTTTCGAAGATCAGTAGTTGTCCTTTGCAGCAGCACAGTCTTCTAGCTTTCAGTCACCTTTCTATCATCTGGATTGCACCAACCAAGCCCAAAATACTTTTGGATGTGGAGAGGAGAGGGAGAAGATGCTTTGGAATAGAGGAGGAGAGGTGAGGCAGCCTTGGCTGTGGGAATTTTCAATTCCATTTCCAATCATAATTTGAGTTGGGCGTAGGGTCTTATTTATAAACTATCTATGATCCAACTCATCTTCTTCCCAACCAATCACAACCCTTTGTGAAATCATATCTAAATCTGATTGGTGGGAATAGAGTCCCTTACATTCCTCCTTAGATGGCACCTAAGATCAGTCAAACTTGGTTCTTAGGAGAACTCTAATCGGAATCTAAAAAGGAGATGGAGTCCCTATCCAATAGGGACTCCTGGGCGCCTCCAGCTTGGGCATACGCCAAGGGTGGCATGCGCCCTCCTCCTTATCAGGTTCTGGCAGGGAGATAGGCCCCCACTAGCTCTTCAATAGATGCATGACATATGGACAGAAGTCAAAGTGTCAATGGTCAACGTTTGACCAATCAAAGATCAACTTTTGACCAAAGTCGAAGGACAAGAAATGGCAGGTGACCAAAAATAGCAAGTATTATCTTACAAAATAAGACAACCCTTTTTTGACCTGGACAGGCTCTACTCAGACCAAGTGAAGGCCTCTGATTCAGCACAAACTTCTTTGGCTCAGTAAGGACAACGATTTATGATAGTAAAAGAAGAACGTTTGGTTCAATCGAGTGCTAGCATGATTTTCTTGAACCTAATTGAATCATATTCAGATCAATTGAATTGGATTAGTTCAATTGATGATCACCAGATCCAAACCCTTATTTATGTGATCAAGTTAGGTTCAGTTCTGTATGGTAATGGGATATGTCATGATCTCCATCATCGACATCATCGAAACTCCTTTCGATGGATCAGAACTCTTCTGATTCAAACAACTAGAATGATAGATCATCTAAATCATTCTAATTGCTCCCAAAATCCATCAATGACACCTAGAAATATATGGTGGGAGCCCATCAAAGCTGAATACGAACCTCTTGGTGCAGCTACCTGTGTGATTAAGTTTCTATCTTGAACCTTGATCAGATTAGGGTTAAGGTGAACTCGTCAAACCCTAGTCTCTGTCATATGATGTAATCATTCGATTCAAGTCCGATGTGAAAACCTAAATAGAAACTCTTTATATTATTTCACTCTACCATGGCTATGGGCTTCTGGATTTGATTCTCATGATCATCATAGGGCTGCTCCTCTACCACCAAGGTAGATAGATTCCATCTTGATGTGATCCAGTTCCTACAATGAACATGCTATGGCCAACATACACGTCAGGGTTCCATATGGCTAGAAGACCGAGTAATGGTGTAGTTAAACTATAACACCCTCAAGATGAACTATCGATGCATCTCAGATCAAAGAATCAGATGCACCACTACATCAAGTCAGTCATTGGTGAGAAGGTAAACTTTCTAATGACTACTCGAGGTGGTCACGCTTAGTGCCCTCATTCTGTAATGAGTATTGTACTCTCGCTCCAGTGTCTCCACACCATAGACTCAAGACTCATCTACTAAAGAGAAGCGATTGTACACCAACCTTCCAAATCAATCACCATCCTTGTGATGATCCTATGGTCGGGAGCATTTTATGAGTTAATAATGATTATTCACGTCTTAAATTTTCAACTCTTGAAAATATCAATTATCATTACCATTAACTCAAAGGATGTATAACAGACACTAAATACTCATATGTGATAGAAAATAACCTATTTTATTAATTTTAGTCAAAATTATAATTTTACCCCTAGAAGTGTATTACAAGTGTCAGCTAATTCTGACTTCTAGGGCACATATATCTAACAATCTCTCACTTATCCTAAAGCCAATTAGCTATAAGTCTAAGTCCCATCTTCTCAAGGTGGGCTTCGATCTTCTGCTAGCCCAATGGCTTTGTAAGCGGGTCTGCCACATTATCTGTGGAGTCAACTCTCTTGACCTCGACGTAACCCTTCTTGAGGTAATCGCGGATAAGGTGGTATCGCCACTCAATGTGCTTGGATTTTTGATGTGACCTCGGCTCCTTAGCAAGGGCTATGGTGCCATTATTACCACAGTATAGAGAAATGGCATCTGATGGCATTACTCCAATTTCTGCAGTTGCTTCTTGTACCAGAATGCTTTCTTCATAGCCTCTGATGCAGCGATATATTTTGCTTCCATGGTGGAATCTGCTATCATGGTTTGCTTGGAACTCTTCCAGCTGACAGCACCACCATTGCACACAAACACTCCCAAATGTCGACTTTCGATCATCGGACATGAAATCCGAGTCTGTGTATCCCTAGACTTGGAGTTCTCCATTACCAAAGACCAACATCATATCCTTAGTTCTTCTCAAGTACTTAGGGATACATTTCATAGAAGTCCAGTGTTCTTCACCTAGATTTGACTGATATCTGCTTGTGACACTCACAGCATGGGCTATATCAGGTCGTGTACATAGCATGGCATACATGAGGCTCCCTATTGTTGAAGCATAAGGGATCTTGCTCATGCATTCTATTTCCTCAGGTGTGCTAGGGCACATCTTCTTGAAAAGATGAATACTATGTCTGAAGGGTATTAATTCTCTCTTAGAGTTTTTCATACTAAACCTCTTTAGTACTTTCTCTATGTACATCTTCTATGAAAGTCCTAACATCCTATTCGGTATATCCCTATTGACCTTAATTCCTAGAATAAAGGATACTTCACCTAGGTCTTTCATGGAGAATTCCTTGGACAGCCATAATTTGACTGTTGTCATCATGGGAATTAAAGGGAAATCCTGATTTCCCGGTCCAAGTTCGTCCAGATCTGATTAGATCAAGAGATATATTTCAAAAATTTTCTCTTGATCTTAATCAGATCTTGATATGTTTTAGATCTGATTCTTATTATTTTAATAAATAAAATAAAATAAGATAAATTAAATCAAATTCAATTTACCTGATTTGGGTAATCCTATTACCCTGTAGATGATCCTGATTGCAGCGGAAGGTTCTGGATCTTAGCCACGCAAGCGCCTGGCCTCTACCGGTATCCACTCGGGTTGGATCTGGAGAACCTCTTCTTCTCTATCACACCTCCAAAAATCAGATCTGGATCTGATCTGGAGGATCTTCAAAACTCTTTTGAAGATCTGCAGTCGTCCTTTTGCAGCAGCGCAGCCTTCTTGCTTTTGATCGCCTTTCCTTGATCTGAATCGCACCAAACTAAATCCAAAACACTTTTGGACGTGGAGAGCAAGGGGAGAAGAGACTATGGCATGGAGAAGGAGGGGAGAGGCAGCCTTGGGGCGTGGGAAATCTCATTGGAATTAGGGTTGGGCGCAGGGTCTTATTTATAGACCTCTTGTGATCCAACTCCTCTTCCTCTCAACCAATCACAACCCTTTGTGAAATCAGATCTAAATCTGATTGGTTGGAATAGAGACCCCTGGATTCCTCCTTAGAGGGCGCCTAAGACCAGTCAAACTGGATTCTTAGTAGAACTCTGATTGGAATCCAAAAGGGAGGTGGAGTCCTTGTCCAACAAGGACTCCTAGGCGCCTCCTACTTGGGCTCACGCCACCCTTGGCGTGCGCCCTTCTCCTTGCCAGGTTCTGGCAGGGGGACAGGCCCCCACCAGCTCTCCAATAGGTGCATGACATGTGGTCAAAAGTCAAAGGGTGAATGGTCAACGTTTGACCAGTCAAAGGTAGACTTTTGACCAAAGTCAAAGAACAAGAAATGGCAGGTGACCAAAAATGGCAGGTAATGTCTTACAAATAAGACAACCTATTCTGACTTGGACAACCTCCAGTCAGACCATATGAAGGCCTCTGATTGAGCACAAACTCCTTTGGCTCAGTCAGGACAACTTATTTATGATAGTAAAAGAAGAACGTTAGGTTCAATCGAGTGCTAGCACGATTTCCTTGAACCTAATTGAATCTCATTCAGATCAATTGAACTAGATCAGTTCAATTGATGATCACCAGATTCAAACCCTTGTTTGTGTGACCCAGTTAGGTTCAGTTCTGTATGGTAATGGGATATGTCATGATCTCTATCATAGACATCATCGAAACTCCTTTCGATGGATCAGAACTCTTCTGATTCGAACAGCTAGAATGATCGATCATCTAAATCATTCTAATTGCTCCCAAAATCCACCAGTGACACCTAGCAGTATATGGTGGCAACCCATCAGAGCTGAATGCGAACCTCTTGGTGCAGCTACCTGTGTGATTCAGTTCTTCTATCTTGAGCCCCGATCAGATTAGGGTTAAGGTGAACTCGTCAAACCCTAGTCTCTGTCATATGATGTAATCATTCGATTCGAGTCCAATGTGAAAATCTAAATAGAAACTCTTTCTATTATTTCACTCTGCCATGGCCATGGGCTTCAGGACTTGATTCTCATGATCATCATAGGGCTACTCCTCTACCACCGAGGTAGATAGATCCCATCTTGATGCAATCCAGTTCCTACAATGAACATGTCACAGCCAACATACACCTCAGGGTTCCATATGGCTAGGAGACCGAGTAATGGTGTAGTCAAACTATAACACCCTCAAGGTGAACTGCCGATGCATCTCAGGTCAAAGAACCAGACACACTACTGCAGCATCGAGTCAGTCATTGACGAGAAGGTAGACTTCCTAATGACTACTCGAGGTGGTCACGCTCAGTGCCCTCGTTCTCTAACGAGTACCTGTACTCTCGCTCCGGTGTCTCCACACCGTAGACTCAAGACTCATCTACTAAAGAGAAGCGATCGTACACCAACCTTCCGGATCAATCACCATCCTCGTGATGATCCTATGGTCGGGAGCTGTTTATGAGTTAATAATGATTATTCATGTCTTAAATTTTCAACTCTTGAAAATATGAATTATCATTACCATTAACTCAAAGGATGTATCACAGACACTAAATACACATGTGTGATAGAAAATAACCCATTTCATTAATTATAGTCAAAATTACAATTTTGCCCCTAGAAGTGTATTACAAGTGTCAGCCAATTCTGGCTTCTAGGGCACATATATCTAACAATCTCCCACTTGTCCTAAAGCCAATTGGCTACAAGTCTAAGTCCCATCTTCTCAAGGTGGGCTTCGATCTTCTGCTGGCCCAACGGCTTTGTAAGTGGGTCTGCCACATTATCTGCGGAGTTGACTCTCTTGACCTCAACGTAACCTTTCTCAAGGTAATCGCGGATGAGATGATATCGCCGCTCAATGTGCTTGGACTTCTGGTGAGACCTCGGCTCCTTAGCAAGGGCTATGGCGCCATTGTTGTCGCAGTAAAGAGGAATGGCATCTGATGGCATTACTCCAATTTCTGCAGCAAACTTCTTGTACCAGAACGCTTCCTTTGCAGCCTCTGATGCAGCTATATATTCTGCTTCCATGGTGGAATCTGCTATCACAGTTTGCTTGGAACTCTTCCAGCTGACAGCTCCACCATTGCACACAAACAGACTTCCAGATGTCGACTTTCGATCATCTATATCGGACATGAAGTCCGAGTCTGTGTATCCCTGAACTTGGAGTTCTCCATTACCAAAGACCAACATCATATCCTTAGTTCTTCTCAAGTACTTAAGGATACATTTCACAGAAGTCCAGTGTTCTTCACCTGGATTTGACTGATATCTGCTTGTGACACTCACAGCATGGGCTATATCAGGTCGTGTACATAGCATGGCATACATGAGG
>QRFJ01001176.1:100799-164096 GCA_006176705.1 Cocos nucifera
AACCCAATCGGTCGTCTGTGCCAAACTTACCTTAGACACACCAAATTATTGAGTCAGAACCAATTGGGTTAGCCTATAAATCCAGACTCTAAACCTCTGAGCCTAATTAGGTCTTGCTTGATCGTGACTCGATCTTGCCCCAGACTTAATCCTATTAGGCTTGGTCAATTTAAGCATTGTTGATCCCATCTAACAACTCTTGATTCGTTTTGATTCAAACCGCTTAGACCTAATTGAGCTACCCAAGCCGAACCCAGTATATGAATATGTCTTAGATCTGAATTCCAATTTTTAGACCTAATTAATATTCCATAAACTTAATTCTTAATTAAGTTGGGTTCATAAACAAAATTTGCATGAATAAATCCTAGGGTTTCATCTAGGGGTTTTGCAGAAAGTAAGTTTTTGGGTTTCTGATTAAGGACGAACACGCAGCACCCTATACGTCATAAGAACACCCCATCGATATGGGAAGAGAGGGCCTTTAAACCCTTCTTTCGTTCTTATGACTCGGACGGCCAAGAGGAACGCCTTAATCAGGAACATGTAATCTACAAAACAAGTTATAGATCTATATCATAATCTCATATACAAATGTAGATCTAATCAAGGGCATTATTTTGCATACAATCTCATGTATGCAATTCATGCATGTTTTCAGATCTAAATTATCACATAATAATCTAAAAATTAGATTTAAATTGATCTTAATCCAAATAAATTCTAATCTAGACAATTTGTAGAACTATTCTACAATTAGTCTAGTCATGCATCTATCATATCTCATATGATATTTAAAATTAAATAAATTTTTATTGCTATTTTAGATGTTATTTAAACATTATAATAATCAGAAAAAGTAAATTAAGAGATCTAAAAATATGGATTAATTGAGATGTAAATCTAAGACATGCAAAAGACTATTCTATTAGAACTATTTGCTATTCTAGAACTAGTCATGCATATCTTCATGTTCTTAGATCCAAATCATTTAATTTTAATTTTATGATTCTTTGAGATCTGATCACATCTCACGTGATAATCTGAATCCACTTTATTTCTTAATTAAAATTACAAATTAAAATAAGATCTGAACACATTAGAACCATGGCTCTGATACCAGTCTGAAGGGAAATCCTGATTTCCCGGTCCAGTTCGTCCAGATCTGATTAGATCAAGAGATATATTTCAAAAATTTTCTCTTGATCTTAATAGATCTGATATGTTTAGATCTGATTCTTATTATTTTTAATAAAATAAAATAAAAAAAGATAAATTAAATCAAATTCAATTTACCTGATTTGGGTAATCCTATTACCCTGTTAGAGATCCTGATTGCAGCGGAAGGTTCTGGATCTTAGCCACGCAAGCGCCTGGCCTCTATACGGTATCCACTCGGGTTGGATCTGAGAAACCTCTTCTTCTCTATCACACCTCCAAAAATTAGATCTGGATCTGATCTGGAGGATCTTTCAAAACTCTTTTGAAGATCTGCAGTCATCCTTTTGCAGCAGGCAGCCTTCTTGCTTTTTGATCCCTTTCCTGATCTGAATCGCACCAAACTAAATCCAAAAACTTTTGGACGTGGAGAGCAAGGGGAGAAGAGACTAGGTGGAGAGGAGGGGAGAGGAGCCTTGGGGCGTGGGAAATCTCATTGGCATTAGGTTGGGCGCAGGGTCTTATTTATAGACCTCTTGTGATCCAACTCCTCTTCCTCTCAACCAATCACAACCCTTTGTGAAATCAGATCTAAATCTGATTGGTTGGAATAAGAGACCCTGGATTCCTCCTTAGAGGGCCCTAAGACCAGTCAAACTGGATTCTTAGTAGAACTCTGATTGGAATCCAAAAGGGAGGTGGAGTCCTTGTCCAACAAGGACTCCTAGGCGCCTCCTACTTGGGCTCACGCCACCCTTGGGTGCGCCCTTTCTCCTTGCCAAGTTCTGGCAAGGGGACAGGCCCCCACCAGCTCTCCAATAGGTGCATGACATGTGGTCAAAAGTCAAAGGTGAATGGTCAAGTTTGACCAGTCAAAGGTAACTTTTTGACCAAAGTCAAAGAACAAGAAATGACAGGTGACCAAAAATGGCAGGTAATGTCTTACAAATAAGACAACCTTTCTGACTTGGACAAACCTCCAGTCAACCATATGAAGGCCTCTGATTGAGCACAAATCCTTGGCTCAGTCAGGACAATTATTTATGATAGTAAAAGAAGAACGTTAGGTTCAATCGAGTGCTAGCACGATTTCCTGAACTAATTGAATCTCATTCAGATCAATTGAACTAGATCAGTTCAATTGATGATCACCAGATTCAAACCCTTGTTTGTGTGACCCAGTTAGGTTCAGTTCTGTATGGTAATGGGATATGTCATGATCTCTATCATCGACATCATCGAAACTCCTTTCGATGGATCAGAACTCTTCTGATTCGAACAGCTAGAATGATCGATCATCTAAATCATTCTAATTGCTCCCAAAATCCACCAGTGACACCTAGCAGTATATGGTGGCAACCCATCAGAGCTGAATGCGAACCTCTTGGTGCAGCTACCTGTGTGATTAAGTTCTTCTATCTTGAGCCCCGATCAGATTAGGGTTAAGGTGAACTCGTCAAACCCTAGTCTCTGTCATATGATGTAATCATTCGATTCGAGTCCAATGTGAAAATCTAAATAGAAACTCTTTCTATTATTTCACTCTGCCATGGCCATGGGCTTCTGGACTTGATTCTCATGATCATCATAGGGCTGCTCCTCTACCACCGAGGTAGATAGATTCCATCTTGATGCAATCCAGTTCCTACAATGAACATGCTATAGCCAACATACACCTCAGGGTTCCATATGGCTAGGAGACCGAGTAATGGTGTAGTCAAACTATAACACCCTCAAGGTGAACTGCCGATGCATCTCAGGTCAAAGAACCAGACACACTACTGCAGCATCGAGTCAGTCATTGACGAGAAGGTAGACTTCCTAATGACTACTCGAGGTGGTCACGCTCAGTGCCCTCGTTCTCTAACGAGTACCTGTACTCTCGCTCCGGTGTCTCCACACCGTAGACTCAAGACTCATCTACTAAAGAGAAGCGATTGTACACCAACCTTCCGGATCAATCACCATCCTCGTGATGATCCTATGGTCGGGAGCATTTTATGAGTTAATAATGATTATTCATGTCTTAAATTTTCAACTCTTGAAAATATGAATTATCATTACCATTAACTCAAAGGATGTATCACAGACACTAAATACACATATGTGATAGAAAATAACCCATTTTATTGATTATAGTCAAAATTATAATTTTGCCCCTAGAAGTGTATTACAAGTGTCAGCCAATTCTGGCTTCTAGGGCACATATATCTAACAATCTACTTATCTACAAGGAAATATCATTCCCAATAAGGAGGATGTCATCCACGTACAATACGAGGAAGACAACAGCGCTCCCACTGATCTTTTTGAAGACACATGGTTCCTCTTCATTTTTGATGAAACCAAACATTTTTGATCACATCATTGAAACGAGTGTTCCAGCTCTCGAGATGCTTGCTTAAGTCCATATATGGACCTTTGCAGCTTGCAAACCTTGTGATCAGTATCACTGGATGTGAAACCTAGCGGCTGTTCCATATATATAGATATCTTCCTCAAGATATCCATTTAAGAATGAATGCCATTTTTTTTTCACGTCCATTTGCCATATTTCATAATCGAAATAGGCTGCAACGGCAAGCAATGTGCGGATGGATTTTAGCATAGCCACTGGGGAAAAAGGTATCCTGATAGTCAATGCCTTCGCGTTGACTATAACCTTTTGCCACTAGTCTAGCCTTGAATGTCTCCACATTCCCATCTGCACCAATCTTTCTCTTGAAGATCCATTTACACCCAATAGGTACTATACCTTCTGGTGGATCTACCAAGGTCCAGACTTGGTTTGAGTGCATCGAGTCAATTTCTGACTGCATTGCCTCTAGCCATTTCTCGGAGTCGATATCTGATATCGCCTCGTTGTAGGTTTTGGGATCATCACCATGAGCACCATTACCTACGAGGAACATTTTCTCTACTTCCTCTGAAATAATACCTAAGTATCTTTCAGGGGGACGGGAAAACTCTTTTCCGATCTACGAGGTGGAGGAGGTAGTGTTCTTATTGGCTCAACCTGATTTGGTTCCAATTGGTCCTTAGCTCGTTGTACTTGTGAGACTTTCTCATCAAGCTTAATCTGCTTTCCAATGCCGCTATCTTGAATAAACTATTTTTCAAGAAAGATGGCATGTCGACTCACAATCACATTGTGGTCTTCTGGAATGTAGAAATAGTATCCTAATGACTCTTTAGGATATCCTATGAATCGAGCTCTGAAAGGACCTAAACTCTAACTTGTCCGCTTGTTGTCTTTTGACATGAGCCGGACAACCCCAAATTCTGAGATGACTCAGACTTGGTTTCTTACCGTGCCATATCTCATACGGTGTGGTAGGAACGGTTTTAGAGGGAACCCTATTCAGTAGATAAATTGAAGTTAACAATGAATGTCCCCAAAGAAAATCAGGGAGGTCTGTGAAGCTCATCATGGATCGAACCATATCCAATAGAGTCCGATTTCTCCATTCTGAAACCCCGTTGAGTTGAGGTGTTCCTGGTGGAGTCCATTGAGAGACTATGCCATTTTCCTTGAGATAGTCTAGGAATTTTCGGCTAAGGTATTCACCTCCTCGATCTGATCGAAGAACCTTAATGGGTTTTTCCAGTTTGTTTTTCTACTTCATGTCTGAATTCTTTGAACTTTTCAAAAGCTTCAGACTTGTGTCTCATAAGATACACATACCCATACCTAGACAGATCATCGGTAAAGGTAATGAAGTAGACAAAATTGCCTCTAGCCGGCACATCAAATGGGCCGCACACATCAGTATGTACTAGGGCAAGGAGATCTGTGGCCCTCTCCCCATGTCCAACAAAAGGGAGTTTAGTCATTTTGCCTTGAGACAAGATTCACAAGTTGGATATGACTCGGAAAGTCAATGGACTCAATAGCCCATTTTTCTCCAATTTGTTGATCCTATCTTCTGCTATATGACCTAATCTCAGGTGCCATAGATATCTATCGTTTGGACTATCCCTAGGTCGTTTGGCATTCACGTTTTGCTCGATAGTTAGAACAGGTACATCAATATGTAGCTGATAAAGACCATTAATAAGGAAACCATTTGCAATTTTATTTCTTTCATAAAGAATGTTACAATGGTCCTTAAAGAAGGTAATCACATAGCCTTCTTGTGCTAAGCATGAAACAGAAATCAAATTCCTGCTAGCTGCAGGCACATAATAACAGTCTTTCAAAACTAAGTCTAAACCAGATGGTAATCGAAGAGGGTATGTTCCCACGGCTACTGCAGCAACTCTTGCTCCATTACCGATGCGTAGGATCATGTCTCCATCCCTCAGCCTCCTGCTATCCTCAAGACCCTGCATGGAAGTGCACAGATGAGCACTAGAACCAGAGTCAAGCACCCAACTGGATGCAGAAGAAACCGTAAGGTTAGACTCAATAACGAGCATACCTCCAGAAGGACCTTCCTTCTTGTTCTTCAGGGTGGCCAGGTAAGTAGGGCAGTTCCGCTTCCAATGGCCGTCGCTGTTGCAATGGAAACACTTTCCTTTGACATCGGCCTTTCTTCTTCGGCTTCTGCCTTCTTCTTCTTTGATCCTTCCACCTTCTGCTTTTTCACAGACTTCTTTTTCTTTCCATAAGACTTTCTTTTGGAAGAAGTCCGTTCCATAGCAAGAACTGAGCCTTTAGAACCTTTCATAGAAAGCTCAGCGGTGAACCAGCATATTCATTAATTCGGCCAAGGAATTTTGAAGTTTATGCATGTGGTAATTCATGATGAATTGCCCATATGCATCAGTCAAGGATTGCAGAATAATATCGTTCTGCAGATCCAAGTCTAACTTCACACCGAGCTTCTCAAGCTCTTCCATGTCCTTGATCATTGCATCAGACAGTGATCTTGGACTGACTGCCCATCACGCATCTTAGCCTTAAAAAGTCATTTCGTGACTTGATATTTGGCTGCGCGACTCTGTTCACCAAACATCTCCTGCAGGTGAGCCAACATTTGGCGAGCAGTCCCGATATCTTCATGTTGGCGCTGGAGCTCATCAGACATCGAGCCCAACATGTAATATCTGGCCTTATTATCTTCGTCTATCCATTTTTCCAGAGACGCTCTCTGTTCAGTGGATGGACGGGCTGGTAAGGTGGGAGGGTCCTGGTCCAATACATGGGTTAACTTCTCGAAACCCAAAATAATTTTGTAGTTCCTGAGCCAATCTTTATAATTGGGTCCAGTCAGTCTATGTGTGTCCAGGATACGTGCCAATGGGTTGGACGCAGACATTTTTCTGTAGAGAGTCAAAGATTCTAGTTAGATACTGTAATTATTGACTTGACCAATTTATTTAGAAATTTTATTTTTAAACAAATTAGCTCCCACTATTTTCTCGGATCCCTACACTCCCTCTGTAGAGATGCGAAAAATCTCCATGATTAATGATTTCTAGTGGGTGGTGCGGTCTCACCAACTGACTCATCACCTCACCTAACAGTTATTGGTGATGGGTTAGCCAATGAGTGAACAACTCTTGTTCAATGATTCTCTAATCATGGTGCACCCAAACTTGGTCTCTAATTCATGAATCTCACCGTATCCGAAATATTGATCCACTCCTTAGTTAAGTCAGACCCACCATTTGCATAGACTGGATTTCCTAATTGAGTCTCTCACCGTATCCAAAAATATTGAGCCCAACTCATCCTCCAGCCCATAGCATCCAATGCCTAATAGACATGGTTGCATCTTCCCGGTGCAACTGAGCCACTGTATCCAGTCCGAGAACAATCAACCCCGGGAAGGGCCCGCACATCTACAATGGTGGAAGACCTCAGACTTAATCTTTTCTTAGGAGAATTGATTCAGGTCTCATTAAACTAGACTTGTCATAGTCATAACAATTATGACTAACCTAGTGGCATGGGTTAGCTCGGATTATTGACCACCTCAGATCAGAACTGTGTCAACAGATATGGCCAGGTAAGTGAGATCCGGTGGAAGGAATATGCCATTAACTCGTACAAGAATGCATTCAGGTCGAGTAGCTTCCAATTAAAAACCAGTCGGTCGTATGTGCCAAACTTACCTTAGACACCAAATTGTTGAGTCAGAACCAATTGGGTTAGCCTACAATCCAGACTCTAACCTCTGAGCCTAATTAGGTCTTGCTTGATCGTGACTCGATCTTGACCCAGACTTAATCCTATTAGGCTGGTCAATTTAAGCATTGTTGATCCCATCTAACCAACTCTTGATTCGGTTTGATCAACCGCTTAGACCTAATTGAGCTACCCAAGCCCGAACCCAGTATTATGAATATGTCTTAGATCTAAAATTCTTAATTTTAGACCTAATTAATATTCCATAATCTTAATTCTTTAATTAAGTAGGGTTCATAAACAAAATATGCACAATAAATCCTAGGGTTTCAGGATCTAGGGTTTTGCAGAAAGTAAGTTTTGGATTTCTGATTAAGGACGAACACGCAGCACCCCTACACATCATAAGAACACCCCATCGAATGGGAAGGAGAGGGCCTTTAAACCCTTCTTCGTTCTTATGACCGGACGGCCAAGAGGAACGCCTTAATCAGGAACATGTAATACTACAAAATAGTTTTAGATCTATATCATATATCTCATATACAAATTAGATCTAATCATGGCATATTTTGCATACATCTCATGTATCAAATCATGCATATTTTTAGATCTAAATTATCTCATAATAATCTAAAAAATTAGATTTAAATTGATCTAATCAAAATAAATTCTAATCTAGACAATTATGTAGAACTATTCTACAACTAGTCTAGACATGCATCAATCATATCTCATATGATGTTTAAAATTAAATAATTTTATTTTACTATTTTTTAGATGTTATTATAATAATTATAATATCAAAAAATAGTAAATAAATAGATCTAAAATATGATTTAATCAAATTAAATTGAAAACATGCAAGACTATTCTATAGAACTATTCTATTTTAGAACTAGTCATGCATATTTTCTAATCTTAGATCCAAATCATTTAATTTTAATTTTTTCTGATTTTCAGATCTGATCACATCTCATGTGACATCTAAAATCACTTATTTTTTAATTAAAATAAATTTAAAATTAGATCTAAATACTTTTAGAACCTTGGCTCTGATACCAGTTGAAGGAAAATCCTGATTTCCCGGACCAGGTTCGTTCAGATCTGATCAGATCAAGAGATATATTTCAAAAATTTTTCTCTTTGATCTTAATCAGATCTAAAATATTTTAGATCTAATTCTTATTATTTTAATAATAAAAATAAAATCTAAATAAATTAAATCAAATTTAATTTACCTTGATGTAGGGTAATCCTATTACCCGTTGATGATCCTGTAAGCAGCGGAAGGTTCTGGATCTAGCCACGCAAGTGCCTGGCCTCTACCGGTATCCACTCAGGTTGGATCTGGAGATCCTCTTCTTCTCTATCACATCTCCAAAAATTAGATCTGGATCTGATCTGGAGGATCTTCAAAACTACCTTTCGAAGATCAGCAGTCGTCCTTTGCAGCAGCGCAGCCTTCTAGCTTTCAGTCGCCTTTCTCTCATCTGGATTGCACCAACCAAGAACCCAAAACTACTTTTGGACATGGAGAGAAGAGGGAGAAGATGCTTTGGCATGGAGGAGGAGAGGAGAGGCAGCCTTGGGCGTGGGAATTTTCAATTTCTTTTCCAATCATAATTTGAGTTGGGCGCAGGGTCTTATTTATAGACTAATCTATGATCCAACTCCTCTTCTTTCCAACCAATCACAACCCTTTGTGAAATTAGATCTAAATCTGATTGGTAAGAATAGAGTCCCTTGGATTCCTCCTTAGAGGGTGCACCTAAGACCAGTCAAACTTGGTTCTTAGGAGAACTCTAATTGGAATCCAAAAAGGAGATGGAGTTCCTATCCAACAGGGACTCCTGGGCGCCTCCAGCTTGGGCACACGCCAAGGGTGGCGTGCGCCCTCCTCCTTGCCAGGTTCTAGGCAGGAGGACAGGCCCCCACCAGCTCTCCAATAGGTGCGTGACACATGGACAGAAGTCAAAGTATCAATGGTCAACGTTTGACCAGTCAAAGGTCAGACTTTTGACCAAAGTCAAAGGAACGAGAAATGGCAGGTGACCAAAAATGGCAGGTAATGTCTTACAAAATAAGACAACCTTTTCTAACTTGGACAACCTCCAGTCAGACCATATGAAGGCCTCTAATTGAGCACAAACTCCTTTGGCTCAGTCAGGACAACTTATTTATGATAGTAAAAGAAGAACGTTAGGTTCAATCGAGTGCTAGCACGATTTTCTTGAACCTAATTGAATCTCATTCAGATCAATTGAACTGGATCAGTTCAATTGATGATCACCAGATTCAAACCCTTGTTTGTGTGACCCAGTTAGGTTCAGTTCTGTATGGTAATGGGATATGTCATGATCTCTATCATCGACATCATCGAAACTCCTTTCGATGGATCAGAACTCTTCTGATTCGAACAGCTAGAATGATCGATCATCTAAATCATTCTAATTGCTCCCAAAATCCACCAGTGACACCTAGCAGTATATGGTGGCAACCCATCAGAGCTGAATGCGAACCTCTTGGTGCAGCTACCTGTGTGATTAAGTTCTTCTATCTTGAGCCCCGATCAGATTAGGGTTAAGGTGAACTCGTCAAACCCTAGTTCTATCATATGATGTAATCATTCGATTCAAGTCCGATGTGAAAATCTAAATAGAAACTCTTTCTATTATTTCACTCTACCATGGCCATGGGCTTCTGGACTTGATTCTCATGATCATCATAGGGCTGCTCCTCTACCACCGAGGTAGATAGATTCCATCTTGATGCAATCCAGTTCCTACAATGAACATGCTATAGCCAACATACACCTCAGGGTTCCGTATGGCTAGGAGATCGAGTAATGGTGTAGTCAAACTATAACACCCTCAAGGTGAACTGTCGATGCATCTCAGGTCAAAGAACCAGACACACTACTGCAGCATCGAGTCAGTCATTGATGAGAAGGTAGACTTCCTAATGACTACTCGAGGTGGTCACGCTCAGTGCCCTCATTCTCTAACGAGTACCTGTACTCTCACTCCAATGTCTCCACACCGTAGACTCAAGACTCATCTACTAAAGAAAAGCGATTGTACACCAACCTTTCAGATCAATCACCATCCTCATGATGATCCTATGGTCGAGAGCATTTTATGAGTTAATAATGATTATTCATGTCTTAAATTTTCAACTCTTGAAAATATGAATTATCATTACCATTAACTCAAGGGATGTATCATAGACACTAAATACATATATGTGATAGAAAATAATTATTTTATTGATTTTAGTCAAAATTATAATTTTGCCTTCTAGAAGTGTATTACAAGTGTCAGCCAATTCTGGCTTCTAGGGCACATATATCTAACAAGCCCAACATGTAGCTTCTTACTTTGTTATGATCATCTGACCACTTCTCATAAGATATTCTCTGATCAGTAGTCGGATGGGCTGGTAAAGGAGAGATCTTGGTCCAATTCATGAGTCAACTTTTTCGAACCCAAAATAATTTTGAAGTTCTTTAGCCAATCTTTGTAAATTGGTCCGATCGACTTGTGGGTATCCAGGATTTGAGCTAGGGATTTTGATGCGGATATTTTTCTGTAGAGAGTCAAAATTTTTAGTTAGACTTATAATTTGACTTAACCAATTTATTTAGGAGCTTCATTTTTAAATAAATTAGGCTCCCACTATTTTCTTAGATTCCTACATTTCTTTGGCAGAGATGTGAAAATCTTCTTGATCATTGATTTCTAGTGGGTGGTGCGGTCCCACTGATTGGCTCACCACCTCACCTAACAGTTGTTGATGATGGGTCAACTGATGAGTGGACAACACTTATCCAATATTTCTCTAAATATGATGCATCCAAATCTGGTCTCTAATTCATGAAGCTCACCATATCCAGAATATTGCTCCACTTCTTAGTTAAGCCATACCCACCATTTGCATAAATTGGATTTCTGATTGGATCCCTCACCATATCCAAAATATTGAGCCCAACCCATTGTTGGAAATTATATCCTAAAGCCAATCATCAGCCTATTGATGGTTGAGCTATTTTGTAATTATAATTAATTTATTAATTAATAAAAAATATTTTGGTACCTTTTTCATCATATGTTTACATCTTCTAATAAACTTCATTATTGTGATGAAGTCCTTAGGACTGTTTAGTTTTGATAAAGAGAGGATTTATCGATTAGTCCTTAAATAGGTTCACAACCAAATGATAGGCTGTTAATTAAGACAATAGCATCTATCGAGCATAGGTCACTATATGCCATATAGGTTGGTTATCTTCTTAACCAAGGAGTGTGGATACACTGGTATGGCATACAAGTGAGATGTATGGGTACATCATCATTGAACGTGACCAATTCCAGAGCATTTTGCTATCGAAAATATCTTTAATGGGATATAGGTATAAGTATCCTTTAGACCTGAGATCACCTCAATGACTTGCAAGTACTCACTATGCTTTGGTACCGGACTAACTGAATTTTTAATTCAATAATGGAAGGCTTCTAGGCATAGTCAAGTACTTGTACAGTTGGAGTGTGATCAAGACGGAATTGACCGCTCCAAGAGTTGGAGAATAATGTATCACTGTATTTCAATATAGTAAAACCTTGGCCAGGATAGTGTTAGATATGTGTGCCCTATAAGCCAGAATTGGCTGACACTTGTAATACACTTCTAAGGGAAAAATTATAATTTTGACTATAAATAATAAAATAAATTATTTTCTATCACATATGTGTATTTAATGTCTGTGATACATTTCCTAAGTTGATGGTAATGATAATTCTTATTTTCAAGGGTTGAAAATTTAAGATAAGAATTTTCATTATTAACTCATAAAATGCTCCTGACCGTAGGATCATCATGAGGATGGTGATTGATCTGAAAGGTTAGTATACAATCGCTTCTTTATAGTAGATGAGTCTTGAGTCTATAGTGTAGAGACATCGGAGCGAGAGTACGGAGACTCATCACGCGTCTGGGCAAGGGAGCAGGAGAGGGATGGTTGATCCTGTCGAAAATGAAAAAGAGTTGCTGCAGTGGCCTGGGAACATACCCTCTTCGATTACCATCTGGTTTAGACTTAGTTTTGAAAGACTGTTATTATGTGCCTGCAGCTAGCAGGAATTTGATTTCTGTTTCATGCTTAGCACTAAGAAGGCTATGTGATTACCTTCTTTAAGGACCATTGTAACATTCTTTATGAAAGAAATAAAATTGCAAATGGTTTTCCTTATTAATGGTCTTTATCAGCTACATATTGATGTACCTATTTTTAACTATCGAGCAAAACGTGAATGCCAAACGACCTAGGGATAGTCCAAATGATAGATATCTATGGCACCTGAGATTAGGTCATATAGCAGAAGATAGGATCAACAAATTGGAGAAAAATGGGCTATTGAGTCCATTGACTTTCGAGTCATATCCAACTTGTGAATCTTGTCTCAAGGCAAAATGACTAAACTCCCTTTTGTTGGACATGGGGAGAGGGCCACAGATCTCCTTGCCCTAGTACATACTGATGTGTGCGGCCCATTTGATGTGCCGGCTAGAGGCAATTTTGTCTACTTCATTACCTTTACCGATGATCTGTCTAGGTATGGGTATGTGTATCTTATGAGACACAAGTCTGAAGCTTTTGAAAAGTTCAAAGAATTCAGACATGAAGTAGAAAAATAAACTGGAAAACCCATTAAGGTTCTTCGATCAGATCGAGGAGGTGAATACCTTAGCCGGGAAATTCCTAGACTATCTCAAGGAAAATGGCATAGTCTCTCAATGGACTCCACCAGGAACACCTCAACTCAACGGGGTTTCAGAATGGAGAAATCGGACTCTATTGGATATGGTTCGATCCATGATGAGCTTCACAGACCTCCCTGATTTTCTTTGGGGACATTCATTGTTAACTTCAATTTATCTACTGAATAGGGTTCCCTCTAAAACCGTTCCTACCACACCGTATGAGATATGGCACGGTAAGAAACCAAGTCTGAGTCATCTCAGAATTTGGGGTTGTCCGGCTCATGTCAAAAGACAACAAGCGGACAAGTTAGAGTTTAGGTCCTTTAGAGCTCGATTCATAGGATATCCTAAAGAGTCATTAGGATACTATTTCTACATTCCAGAAGACCACAATGTGATTGTGAGTCGACATGCCATCTTTCTTGAAAAATAGTTTATTCAAGATAGCGGCATTGGAAAGCAGATTAAGCTTGATGAGAAAGTCTCACAAGTACAACGAGCTAAGGACCAATTGGAACCAAATCAGGTTGAGCCAATAAGAACACTACCTCCTCCACCTCGTAGATCGGAAAGAGTTTTCCCGTCCCCCTGAAAGATACTTAGGTATTATTTCAGAGGAAGTAGAGGAAAATGTTCCTCGTAGGTAATGGTGCTCATGGTGATGATCCCAAAACCTACAACGAGGCGATATCAGATATCGACTCCGAGAAATGGCTAGAGGCAATGCAGTCAGAAATTGACTCGATGCACTCAAACCAAGTCTGGACCTTGGTAGATCCACCAGAAGGTATAGTACCTATTGGGTGTAAATGGATCTTCAAGAGAAAGATTGGTGCAGATGGAAATGTGGAGACATTCAAGGCTAGACTAGTGGCAAAAGGTTATAGTCAACGCGAAGGCATTGACTATCAGGATACCTTTTCCCAGTGGCTATGCTAAAATCCATCCGCACATTGCTTGCCGTTGCAGCCTATTTCGATTATGAAATATGGCAAATGGACGTGAAAACGGCATTCTTAAATGGATATCTTGAGGAAGATATCTATATGGAACAGCCGCTAGGTTTCACATCCAGTGATACTGATCACAAGGTTTGCAAGCTGCAAAGGTCCATATATGGACTTAAGCAAGCATCTCGGAGCTGGAACACTCATTTTTCAATGATGTGATCAAAAATTTGGTTTCATCAAAAATGAAGAGGAACCATGTGTTTTCAAAAAGGTCAGTGGGAGCGCTGTTGTCTTCCTCGTATTGTACGTGGATGACATCCTCCTTATTGGGAATGATATTCCCATGTTGACAACAGTCAAATGTGGTTGTCCAAGGAATTCTCCATGAAAGACCTAGGTGAAGCATCCTTTATTCTAGGAATTAAGGTCTATAGGGATAGACCGAATAGGATGCTAGGACTTTCACAGAAGATGTACATAGAGGAAAGTACTAAAGAGGTTTAGTATGGAAAACTCTAAGAGGGGATTAATACCCTTCAGACATGGTATTCATCTTTCCAAGAAGATGTGCCCTAGCACACCTGAGGAAATAGAACGCATGAGCAAGATCCCTTATGCTTCTGCAATAGGGAGCCTCATGTATGCCATGCTATGTACACGACCTGATATAGCCCATGCTGTGAGTGTCACAAGCAGATATCAGTCAAATCCAGGTGAAGAACACTGGACTTCTGTGAAATGTATCCTTAAGTACTTGAGAAGAACTAAGGATATGATGTTGGTCTTTGGTAATGGAGAACTCCAAGTCCAGGGATACACAGACTCGGATTTCATGTCCGATATAGATGATCGAAAGTCGACATCTGGGAGTCTGTTTGTGTGCAATGGTGGTGCTGTCAGCTGGAAAGAGTTCCAAGCAAACGTGATAGCAGATTCCACCATGGAAGCAGAATATATCGCTGCATCAGAGGCTGCGAAGGAAGCATTCTGGTACAAGAAGTTTGCTGCAGAAATTGGAGTAATGCCATCAGATGCCATTCCTCTATACTGCGACAACAATGGCGCCATAGCCCTTGCTAAGGAGCCGAGGTCTCACCAAAAATCCAAGCACATTGAGCGGCGATACCACCTCATCCGCGATTACCTCGAGAAGGGTTACGTCGAGGTCAAGAGAGTCAACTCCACAGATAATGTGGCAGACCCACTTACAAAGCCGTTGGGCCAGCAGAAGATCGAAGCCCACCTTGAGAAGATGGGACTTAGACTTGTAGCCAATTGGCTTTAGGACAAGTGGGAGATTGTTAGATATATGTGCCCTAGAAGCCAGAATTGGCTGACACTTGTAATACACTTCTAGGGGCAAAATTATAATTTTGACTAATAATCAATAAAATGGGTTATTTTCTATCACATATGTGTATTTAGTGTCTGTGATACATCCTTTGAGTTAATGGTAATGATAATTCATATTTTCAAGAGTTGAAAATTTAAGACATGAATAATCATTATTAACTCATAAAATGCTCCCGACCATAGGATCATCACGAGGATGGTGATTGATCCGGAAGGTTGGTGTACAATCGCTTCTCTTTAGTAGATGAGTCTTGAGTCTACGGTGTGGAGACACCGGAGCGAGAGTACAGGTACTCGTTAGAGAACGAGGGCACTGAGCGTGACCACCTCGAGTAGTCATTAGGAAGTCTACCTTCTCGTCAATGACTGACTCGATGCTGCAGTAGTGTGTCTGGTTCTTTGACCTGAGATGCATCGGCAGTTCACCTTGAGGGTGTTATAGTTTGACTACACCATTACTCGGTCTCCTAGCCATATGGAAACCCTGAGGTGTATGTTGGCTATAGCATGTTCATTGTAGGAACTGGATTGCATCAAGATGGAATCTATCTACCTCGGTGGTAGAGGAGCAGCCCTATGATGATCATGAGAATCAAGTCCAGAAGCCCATGGCCATGGCAGAGAGTGAAATAATAGAAAGAGTTTCTATTTAGATTTTCACATTGGACTTGAATCGAATGATTACATCATATGACAGAGACTAGGGTTTGACGAGTTCACCTTAACCCTAATCTGATCGGGGCTCAAGATAGAAGAACTTAATCACACAGGTAGCTGCACCAAGAGGTTCGCATTCAGCTCTGATGGGTTGCCACCATATACTGCTAGGTGTCACTGGTGGATTTTGGGAGCAATTAGAATGATTTAGATGATCGATCATTCTAGCTGTTCGAATCAGAAGAGTTCTGATCCATCGAAAGGAGTTTCGATGATGTCGATGATAGAGATCATGACATATCCCATTACCATACAGAACTGAAACCTAACTGGGTCACACAAACAAGGGTTTGAATCTGGTGATCATCAATTGAACTGATCTAGTTCAATTGATCTGAATGAGATTCAATTAGGTTCAAGAAAATCGTGCTAGCACTCGATTGAACCTAACGTTCTTCTTTTACTATCATAAATAAGTTGTCCTGACTGAGCCAAAGGAGTTTGTGCTCAATCAGAGGCCTTCATACTGGTCTGACTGGAGCTTGTCCAAGTCAGAAAAGGTTGTCTTATTTTGTAATACATTAAGACCTGCCATTTTTGGTCACCTGCCATTTCTTGTCCTTTGACTTTGGTCAAAAGTTGACCTTTGACTTGGACATTGACCATGTGTCATGCATGCACTTATTGGAGAGCTGGTGGGGGCTTGTCCCCTGCCAGAACCTTGGCAAGGAGGGGGCACACGCCCTAGGATGGCGTGCACCCAAGGATAGGGCGCCTGGAGTCCCATACAGAGGGACTCCATCTCCTTTTGGATTCCAATTAGAGTTCTCCTCCCTAAGACTTTGACTAGGTCTTAGGCACCACTCTTAAGGACTGGAATCTAGGGCCTCATCTAAGGAGGAATCCAGGGATATCTATTCCCACCAATCAGATTTAGATCTGATTTCACAAAGGGTTGTGATTGGTTGAGGAAGAAGAGGAGTTGGATCACAGTAGGGTCTATAAATAAGACCTACTGCATCCAACTTTTCAAGTGAATCATTCCTAGCCATGCCCCAAGGCTGCTCCCTCTTTTTCCTTCCATGCCAAACCTTCACCTTCTCCCTCTCCTCTCCACGTCCAAAAGGATGTTTGGACTTAGGTTGGTGCGATTCAGATCAAGAAAAGGCGACTGAAAGCTAGAAGGCTGCGCTGCTGCAAAGGACGACTGCTGATCTTCAAAAGGAGTTTTGAAGATCCTCCAGATCAGATCCAGATCTAATTTTTGGAGACGTGATAAGAGAAGAAGAGGATCTCCAGATCCAACCTGAGTGGATACCGGTAGAGGCCAGGCACTTGCGTGGCTAGATCCAGAACCTTCCGCTGCCATCAGGATCATCAATGGGTAATAGGATTACCCACTTCAAGGTAAATTAAATTTGATTTAATTTAATTTAATTTTATTTTATTTATTAAATAATAAGAATTAGATATTAAAAATATTAGATTTGGTTAGGATCTAAGAGAAAATTTTTGAAATATGCCTCTCGATCCAATCAGATCTGAACAAACCTGATCCCGAGAAATCACGATTTCTCCTTCAGATAGTACATCAAATGGATTTGATATTATGAAATACAATGTGGACAATCTAATCAAAGTTGACAGTTGAACTCTGAGGTATCCTACGAGCATTATGGTCAAGAGGATGAATTATATGGAAACTATATCCATATGGGTTCTAAGGATGGTGTTCTACACCTTTGACTTATCCGACCGTCGGATATCATTGCTAGATGATCACTTTGATTGGTATAGAAATTTATTTCTATGCTACTGACTTAGGTTTGGATCTATAAGGTCACACACATTAGAGCTTATAATCTGATCGGATGGTTGGTCAATGATTAAGAATCATTCTAGGGTTAAACAATCAATACGATTGGTGTTTAACCTAGTACAAGTGTTATAGGAGGATCGATTAGCAATTGGATTACTAATTGGCTTAATTCAATTAAGCCAATAGGCTGAGATTAAGTTTAATTAAATATTATTTAATTAAATTTGGTTTGGACTTAATTGAATTAAGTTCAATTGGTTTATTCGATAAGCCAAGTGCAACGAAGAACTAGTCCTAGTCTTACTAGGATTCAGATTAACCCAATTTTTTAATTTGATTAAAAAATAAATAAAAATTAAATTTAATTTAATCTAATTTAATTAAGTTCTTAAATGGATTAGGGTCTTATTTAATTAGATTGGTTTAATCTTCATTTTATTTGGTTAAAAGATCTTATTTGACCAAGTCAAAATAGGAGTCTTAGTGTGACTAGGACTTCCTATCACTTATGCCACTTAGTACTCATGCCCCATGTCCTTTTTGTTTTGTTTCTTATGTAAAAATTCTCTACTCTCATGGCTTCTCATGCCCTCTTTCTCTTCTTTTCTCATAAGATAATTTATTGAAAGACCAAGTGATAAGTATTAAAAATATACTAATAAAAGTATTAAATTATAAAATAAATTAATCTATTTCTTTAGAAATTGATACTTTTGTTAATCTTATGTAGGATAGAAGGCCACCAATATGAAGATCTTATTTTTTTGGTTCAGATTAAATAAATTTTAGGCAAAATGAACTTCAAACGAGTCCAAAATTGAATTTCAAAAAAAAAAAGAAAAAAAAAGCTGGTTTGGTTCAAATCGGTTCAGAAAAATTGGCTCAGCAGACCGCCTAATTCAACCGCACCAAATAGACCAATCCATTGATGCAGCGCTGATACTAGGCTGACATCAGCATTGTTTGTGGTGCACAGTGAACCGATTTAAGGGCATTTTGGAAATTTCAAATGGAAAAGAGCGCTTCGATTGACTGAAGAATGCGGCGGTCCATGCAAAACCAGGCTCGTACATGGTCTACAGATGGTAATTTAAGAATTTTGTGTGATCTGACGGGCATCTTTCACTGAGATTTGATCGGATGTCCGAAATGCATGCACTGACGAATGGCATCCATAGCTTTCGATCGAGATCCAACGGCTGAGATTCATCCCGACTTTAAGCTAAAGATCAAAGGCTTCTCTATGCACGATCTGACGGCCCAGATTCAATCCAATGACTGATCCAATAGCTGCGATGAATTTTCACTTGATTTGAGATATTTTAAAAGATTTTTAAGTGATTTCTGGATCATTTGATCGACATCCAACGGTCAGAATCATCCAGGGTCCTAATTTGACTTATATTAAGAGTTCTAAACCTAATTTCAAGAGGATTTCGAGAAATCCTCCTCTTAGCCTATAAAAAATAGAGGGCTACCTACTGTTGCCATAGAAATAAAAGAGAGGGAGAGTGAGAGAAATAAAAAAAAAAGAGAAGAGAGGGGAGACAGTAAAAAAAAAAGAATAAAAAGAGAAAGAGAGGAGAGATATAGAAAGAGAAGAGAGATTTTTAAGAGAAAAGGAAGGATTTTTAATTTTTTTTTCTTCTTCTTCCGACAATCAGAACATTGATTAAGGAGCTTCTTTTCTTCTTCACGAAGTTCTCCATACCAAGAGCAACTGATAATCAATTTCAATAATCAAATAGTCTAATTTCTTTATGCTTTTTATTTTATTTACTATTTTTGAACTTGTTATCATGAACTAAATTTTCTTTTACTAAGGCTAAGGTGTAGCCACTCTTTTAACGCAATATTCAGTATGATTTATTTTTAATTTTAAATTTTATTTATTAAGAGTATATAAATCTAATCTTAATGCTTTTAGATTGTCGACCATCTTCTAATTGATCTGATGAACATAGATGTTACGGACCAAGTACATCTATGTTATTGCTTCTTGATTATATACCTTGTATTATGAATCAAATTAGAATTCATATGCATGTGGGAATTTTAGTGCACTTTGGACGCAGCATATTTTAATTAGAGAATTTTACAAAATTTAATACATTAGTATTTATTTAAATTATAGCTGAACTAAAGGATAATTATTAAATATTGATAGTTTTGCTACGCCTGGACCAAAGGGTAGTAAATAAATTAGGAGACTCCACCATCACATGAAATAAAATTAATCTAATAACCTAAATATTGTGTTGACTAAGTTGGTGAATCGATTGCCTTAGTAACACATTGCTCTTAAGTTTAAAATCCTAATAATTACCCTCTCCCTATTTTCTTAAAATTTTTAATTATTTCTTTATTTTGTTCTTTAATTTCTTATTCTCATAAATCGATCTTAATAAATCATAGGAAAGAGCTTTTCAGTACTTATTTACCAATCCTCTAGGGATGATACTCTACTCATTTACTTTATTACTTGATCGACTAGTGCACTTGCCATAGATATAGATTAGCACGCATCACCAAGTCAAAAGAGGAGTTTGTTTTGCTTAGGATTCCATGAGATAGAATCCTTGTTGAACAAAACACCTTCCCTTGAGTGCCGCCCCCTCTTTAAATTATTTTTTTCTTATTCCATGAAAATAATCTCTTTTTTTGTGCAACCTACCTTGCTGATCCATGCCAATAATTGTGGAGGAGGTGCCCAACAATAATTGTGGAGGAGGCATCCAAGAGTTGGACGCCCCAATAATTTTTCATGTTTGGATATTCCTAGTCTAGGCTTTTGATCTAACTTGGACTCTTCTTTTTCTCTATTTATTGGATGAATTTTATTTTGATTATTTCATAAAATACAGAGCTTTGGAAGAGGTTTGGGGTGTACAAAAATTAGAGGAAGAAAATCCTTGGACATGGGGGTTCCATAGGCATCAAACTAGGTGTCTAGTTGAAAGAAAAGAGAATAAGAAGAGGGTCTTCTTCTAGGGCTATTTTATTTTCAATCTCTCCTTCTTTTTTGAGTTTTCTCTAAGAGAATCTCATATCAGTAAAATCTCATCTTTCTTCTCATAGTTTGGTGAATCCAAATTTTAAAGAAGGGAGCATTGGATCGATCGTCGAAGAAGGATCAGCACAATACTAGCATGCTGTGCTGATTTCTTGCATCAAACATCAGATCAGAGATCGTAGGCTCATGTGGATGACTCCTAAAGGCTGGACATGTGTGCAGCTCATGACTTCATCCTCAAGTCTGGATCAGCAAGTTAGAATATCTGACTTGCTCTGGTAATAAATATGATCTATAAACATCATACCTGCACTTGATGTAGTGTAGATCTAGGTTGATTTGATCAATCTTTTCTTTCTTGTTTGATTTTAATTTTTGATTTAATATCATATCTTGATTATGTAATAAATTTAAGATCTAGATATTTATATATTTATTTAAATAAATATTTAATTTATTTAAGTCTTTCGCTGCAAGATCTTGAAAAATTTTCAAGATCTACTTGTAAAACCTTAGATCTGGTTCCTCTAATTGGTATCAGAGGGTAGGTTGTTATTACATGATTTTTATGAATGTTTTGATTATTTTTTAGATTATATCTAATTTATAATCTAATTATTAAATCTAAAATTAAAAAAAAAATTTAGATCTCATGAGCTACCATAAGGTTGTCCTGCTGTAAGGTTTACCCCTTACAGTAAAAAGATTATCCTAATTCATGATGATCTGACTCTAATCATAAATTTATTAGATTTAATTTAATTTTATTTATAATTTAATAAATTTAAAATATTTTTAGATCTAAAAATAAAATATTTTAGATTGCACAGACTATCATAAGATTGTCCTACTGTAAGGTTTATCCCTTATAGTGAATAGGTTGTCCTAATACGTGCTGATCTGAAATATTGATCATAAAATTTTAGATTAGATCTAAAAAATTTTATGATTTAATTAAAAATATTTTAATCTAGTTTTAATCTTCATAAATATATTAGATTTGATCTAGGAAGATTTATGATTGATTATTATTGAAACTATTTAAATTACATAAACCTGTTTAGATTAGATCTAAAGTAGATTCAGGTTTATGTTACTTGCATATTGATTATGAATCAAACATGTAACTTGGTTGATAGAACCATATTGTAAAAATATTTTACAAATATGAAAACTATTTTCGAAAAGCCAAACCCCAACCATCAGCTCAAAACTTAATTAAGAATTAAGATGTTGTTTGATTAGGTTCTAGGATTGTAAATTGAAGATCCTATGACACGAATCATAACACATTAGGTTAATGGGTTAGTAGGGATTAGGTCCATTAATTGGGTTAGACCTAGGGTTAGATTAAAGAATGGATTTAATTAGAGAATTGGCTAAATCAAATCAATTGTTGTCTTAGATTAGGTCAAGGATTCTCAAGATCAATATAATAGTTGTAGTTGGTCAAGTCCATGTGTTTAACAAGATCCAAGATGGAATTGATTCTTGGCTATGCGGTCTAGCATGAACTGTTAGGTTGATCTAATTAAAACCAATTAAATCAGTTGATGTCTATGATAAACTAGATCAATGATTTTTTATTGGCAGCCTGCTTACCTGACCATTTTTGATGGTGTCTAAGGCAAGCCTGGTAGACCCTTTCACTAATCAAACTTACCTAGTCTCTTGGTGAGATTATGGTTTGTTCAAATCACTTAACTATTCGAGCTGACCCATGTCAGCTAGGTAAATCAGTTTGATTGATTTAGGTGCTCCTAGACCAGCCTATTAATGGTCTCTCTTAAGCTGACTTGGTAAAGTTAGTGGGAGGATCATGACAAGCTGGTTAATCTGACCTACTCGCTTCTATAAATTAAATCCTCTTAAATTATTAGGTGCCTAAAATGAAATAGTTATATGATAACTAGATCATAGCCTTTCATTCAAGTGGATGATAATAGGTCCATCAGTTGGATAATCATTGGTGGCCCAAAGGTCTGGTGCTTATCGATTGATGAAATTATCATTCATTATATGATCTCCTGGATACATCTTTCTAAATGGTGGTCAGGTGGGCCAACCAAAATTAGGCTTGATCATTCATTGGTTGGATGGGCCAGGTATGGTCATGTTAATGGTTGGACCTAATTGGACCCTTTTTTGAGAAGGCCAAAGCCAAATGATCAAGGCCTGGGGCAAAATTTAACTACTAGAAATTATTTGCAGAAACAATTGATTATGAACCTACCCTTAGATATACATGGGTGGACCAACCAAAGTTGGGCTCGTGTACAGTCTATATGGATTCTAGTACCTATTAAGGAATTAGGATAATTCCTTGAATTGAAGGTAGAGGCTACCAATTTGAATAAAATAGTAGGAGAAATCTTTTGATTAAAGTCCAAATCTTTAGATTTAATGAATCAATTATTAATTAGATTTTAATTTTTTTTATGCAGACATGGCCACTTTTCTATCGCTTCGATCATTATTGGATAATGATAAGTTGGTGGGATCCAACTTTGGTAGCTGGTACCAAAAGTTGAAGATTGTCTTAAAGCATGAACGGATCCTATATGTGCTGATGGATCCTGCACCTGAGGAGCCAGCTGCCAATCCATGTGGAATAGTCAGAGACACTTATCAGAAGTAGCTCAATGATCGAACCATGGTGCGCTACATTATGCTGGCTACGATGAGCGATGAGTTCAGTTATAGGTTTGAGACAGCTTAGCCAAATGAAATGCTCCAAGTGTTGGAGGATTCTTTTGGCACACCCGATGTCATTGAGAGGCACAAGACTAGTTGTGACATCTTCAATGCCCGAATGTGGGATGGAGCCTCTGTCACTGATCATGTACTATATATGATCGAGATGATAGAGCGCTTGAGCAAACTTTGCTTTTTCTTGCATGAGCAACTTGAAAAAGATGCAATACTGAACTCACTGCCAAAGTCCTATCTCCCTTTTCTTACTCATTACAAAATGACAAAGTCTGAAGTAAACTACCATGGCTTACTGGGGTTACATTAGAACTTTGAGAAGGATCACCAGCTCCATAAAGAGTCAATGAACTTAGTAGGAGGTTCATCTTCTGGTTCTCAACCTTTTAGGAAAGGAAAGAAGAACAAGAAGAAGAAAACAAAGAAGGTGCAATTTCAAGATGGGACATCAGCACAGGGCCAGACCAAGAAGATCAAGCCAGATAAGAGTTAAGCAGAATGCTTCTTTTGCAAGAAGTGGGGGCACTAGAAGAGGAACTATCCTTAGTACATTGCCTCCATGGACCCGAACAGGCAGAGAAAGAAGCAAGTTATTGCTGGGCAAGGTATTTATATGATAACTCCTTGTAATTTCTCAATTTATGATATTACTGACTGCGTATTGGATACCGATAGCCCTTACCATATTTGCAATTCATTGCAGGGGTTGCAGGTTAGTAGAAGATTCGAGCAACGTGATAGATTCCCAAATGTTGGAGATGGAAGACCAGTTCCTGTTCTAGCTTTAGGAATTTTGAAACTTGTATTTTAATTTCATACCATTGTTCTTAGTGATTATCATTTCTATCCTATTTTTTTTAAAATATCATTTCTGTAGGCCTTTTGGCCATGAAAAATTATGAAATTTTAATAAAGAAATGAGTTTGTAATGTCATTGTGAATGGTGTTACTGCTTTCTATGGATAATTGAACAATGGTGTATATATGTTATCACAACCTGTTAATGTAGTCTATTCTACTGGTAAGCATCCAAGATTAGATAGTATATCAGATATCTACTTATGGCACTGTAGGCTAGGTCATATAAACAAGAATAGGATAAATAGGTGGACTCAAGAGGAAATCCTCGAAGTCAATGATTGTGAATCACTTCCAACCTGTGAGTCCTGTCTTCTTGGTAAAATGACGAAATCACCATTTACTAAAAAAGGTGAGAGAGCCAATGAGCTCTTAAGTCTAGTACATACTGATGTATGTGGATGAATGAGCACAAGTGCTAGAGGTGGATATATCTACTTCATCACTTTTACAGATGATCTATCCAGATATAGATATGTCTATCTGACGAAGCATAAGTCGGATTCTTTTGAAATGTTCAAACGATTCCAAAGTAAAGTATAAAAATAAATTAGAAAGAGTATTAAAACACTTCGATCTGATTGAGGAGAATACCTTTCTGGTGAGCTTCTCATATATCTAGGAGAGAATGAAATTCTCTCCCAATGGACTCCTCTTGAAACACAACAGCATAATGGTATGTCTGAAAGAAGGAATCGAACTTTGTTAGATATGGTCCGATCCATGATGGAATTTGCCAGCTTGTCGATATCCTTCTGAGGATATGCACTCAAATCGGCTTGTTATCTATTAATAAGGATTCCAAGTAAGTCTGTAGTTAAAATCCCATATAAGATATGACCAGGGCGTAAGCTAGCACTTTCACACCTTAGAGTTAGGAGGTGCCCGACTTATGTCAAACGATTTGTTACAGACAAACTTGAACCTAGGTCTGACGAGTGTATATTCATAGGGTACCTAACAGAGATCGAAAAATACTATTTCTATCATTCTAATGAACAAAAGGTGTTCGTTAGCCTTAGGACAACGATTTTGGAAAAGGAATTCTTTGGTGAAGGAACTGTTGCCTCTAAGGTTGAACTTGATGAAGTTCAATAGGTAGAAAGTCCAACACAGAATGTTAAACCAAAATTATATTTGATTAGATCAGATCCAAATCCTAGTGGACCTACACCATTAAGGTGATTTGGTAGAGTACCGTGCCATCCGAACAGATACTATGGATTCTTGGTCCAGGATAGTGATCCCATCGAACTCGATGAGAATGATGAGGACCCAATCACTTATATGAATGCGATGCAAAGGTCCGACTCTAAAAAATAGCTAGAAGCCATGAGATCTAAAATGGACTCCATGAAGGTCAATGATATATGGACATTAGTTGACCCACCTGAAGGGGTTAAACCCATTGGGTGTAAATGGGTCTTCAAAAGGATGAGGGGCGTAGATGAAAAGGTGGAGACCTATAAAGCCCATCTGATTGTCAAGGGGTATCATCAATGTTATGGTATTGACTATGATGAGATATTCTCTCCTATGGCAATGCTCAAGTTCATTCAGATCATGCTTGCCATTGCTGTCCATCTGGACTATGAGATATGGTAGATGGATGTGAAGATAGCTTTCCTAAATGGAGAGCTGATCGAAGAGGTGTATATGATGCAACCAGAAGGGTTCATATCCATAGTTGAGTCTAAGGTATGCATGCTTCAGGATCCATTTATGGATTGAAGCAGGCATCTCGGAGTTGGAACATGCATTTGATAAAGTGATCAAAATATATGCCTTCGTTAAGAATGAAGAAGAATCCTGTATTTACAAATGGGCAAATGGTCTAGCAGTGGTATTCCTTATTTTGTACGTGGATGGCATTCTCTTAATCGAGAATGACATTCCCGCATTATAAGGAATAAAAGTTTGGTTGTCATCATAGTTCTCCATGAAGGACTTGGGTGAAGTATCCTACATCCTACATTCTAGGGATGAAAATCTATAGAGATAGATCTAAAAGGATGCTTGGTATATCCTAGTCCATATACATAGAAACTATGTTGAAGAGGTTCAGCATGGAGAATTCTAAAAAGGGCTATCTCCTGATAGGCCAAAAAATTTTTCTCTAAGAAGGATTGTCCGACAACTCCTAAAGAGAGAGAGCATATGAGTTGAATTCTATATGCTTCGGCAGTAGGATCTATTATGTATACAATGATATGTACGAGACCAGACATAACATACTCACTAGGAGTAGTGAGTAGATACCAGTTTGATCCTAGAGAAAATCACTGGAAAGTGGTTAAAACTATCCTTAAGTATTTTAGAAATACTAAGGATCAATGGTTGGTTTATGGCGAGTCAGATCTAAAGCTTGTGGGGTTTACAGACTTTAGCTTTCAATTTGATCATAATGATAGTAAAAGTGTGTCAGGGTATATCTTTACTCAAAATAGTGGAGCCATCTACTGAAAAAGTTATAAGCAGCATACAGTGGCTGACTCTTTTTGCGAAGCAGAGTACATGGCAGTATCAGATGTAGCAAAGAAAGCTGTGTGGCTGAGGAAGTTCATCACTGAGCTCAGAGTAGCATCCTTCATTGATGGTCCAGTCCTACTCTACTACAACAGCACTAGCACCATAGCTCAAGCAAAGGAACCGAAGCCACACCAGCGGACAAAGCACATTCTTCACCGCTTTCATTTGGTCTGTGAGATTATGGATCATAGTGATGTCAACCTTCAGAAGATTGATAGAAAGGAGAACCTAGCCAACCCTTCACTAAAGCCATAGCAATCAAGGAGTTGGACAACCATAAGTTGAAGATGGATATTAGATACTGTGCCGAGTGGCTTTAGGATGAGTGGGAGTTGTTGGAAATTATGTTCCAAAGTCAATCATCAGCCAATTGATTGTTGAGCTATTTTACAATTGTAATTGATTTATTAATTTATAAAAAATATTTAGGCATCTTTTTTATTACAAGTTTACATCTTCTAATGAACTTCATTATTGTGATGAAGTCCATAGGACTGTTTAGTTTCGATAAAGAGAGAATTTATCGATTAGTCCTTAAATGGGTTCATGATCAAATGATAGGCTGTTAATTAGGACAATAGTGTCTATCGAGCATAGGTCGCTCTATTGCATATAGGTTGGTTGTTCTCTTAACCAAGGAGTGTGGAGATACTGGTATGGCATACAAGTGAGATCTATGGGTACATCATCATTGAACGTGACCAACTCCATAGCATTCTGCTATCGAGAATATCTCTGATGGGATATAGGTATAAGTATCCCTTAGATCTGAGATCACCTCAGTGACTTGCAAGCAACTCACTATGCTTTGGTACCGAACTAATTAAATTTCTAATTTAGCAATGGAAGGCTTCTGGGTACAGTCAAGTACTTGCAAAGTCAGAGTGAGATCAAGATAAAATTGACCACTCCAAGAGTTGGAGAAGAATGTATCACTGTATTTTAATATAGTAAAATCTTGATCAGGATAATCCATCAGATGGATTTTATATTTTGAAATACATTATGGATAACCTGATCAGAGTTGAAAGTTGAACTTTGAGGTGTCCTACGAGCATTGTGGTCAAGGGGATGAATTATATGGAAACTATATCCGCATGGGTTCTAAGGATGGTGTTCTACACCTTTGACCTATCCAGCCATCAGGTATCATTGCTAAATGATCACTTTGATTGGTATGAAAATTTATTTCTATGCTATCAGCTTAGGTTCAGACCTATGAGGTTACACATATTAGAGCTTATGATTTGATCGAATGATTGATCAACGATTAAGAATCGTTCTAGGGTTAAACAATCAATACGATTGGTGTTTTACCTAGTGCAAGTGTTGTTGGAGGATTGATTAGTAATTAGATTGCTAATTAGCTTAATTTGATTAATCCAATAGACTAAGTTTAATTTTAGTTAAATATGATTTAATTAGATTTGATATGGGCTTGATTGGATCAAGTTCAATTGGTTTATTGGATAAGTCAAGTGCAAGGAAGAACTAGTCCTAGTCTAACTACAATTCGGATTAACCTAATTTTCTAATTTGATTAGAAAATAAATAAAAATTAAATCTAGTTTAATTAATTTCTTAAATGGATTAGGGCCTTACTTAATTGGGTTGGTTTAATCTTGATTTTATTTGATTAAATGATCTTGTTTGACCAAGTCAAAATAGGAGTCCTAGTGTGACTAGGACTCCCTATCACTTGCGCCACTTAATCCTCATGCCCCATGCACTTTTTTTTTTGTTTCTTACATGAAAATTTTCCACTCTCATGGCTTCTCACGTCCTCTTTCTCTTCTCCTTTTTTCATAAGATAATTTGTTGGAAGACCAAGTCAAAAGAGGAGTTTGTTTTGCTTAGGATTCTATGAGATAGAATCCTTGTTGACCAAAACACCTTCCCTTAAGTGCCGCCCCCTCTTTTAATTAATTATTCTTTTATTCTACAAAAATAATCTTCTTTTTTATGTACCCTCCCTTGCTGGTCCATGCTAATAATTGTGGAGGAGGCGCCTAGGAGTTGGGTGCCCCAACAACTTCCTATGTTTGGATATTCCTAGTCTAGGATTTTAATCTAACTTGGACTCTTCTTTTTCTCTATTTATTGGATGAATTTTATTCTGATTTTTTTGTAGAATATAGAGCTTTGGGAGATGTTTCAGCTGTGTAAAAATCAGAGGAAGAGGGTCCATGGGTGTGGGGGTTCCATAGGCACTAAACTAGGTGTCTAGGTGAGAGAAAAGAAAATTAGAAAAGGGACTTCTTCTAGGGCAGTTTAATTTTCAATCTCTCCTCCTATTTTTGAGTTTTTTTCTGAGAGAGTCTCAGACTAGTAAACTCTCATCTTTCTTCTCATATTTTTAATAGTCCAAATTTTGAGAATGGGAGCATCGGATCGATCGTCGAAGAAGGATCAGCACAGTACTAGCATGCTGTGCTGATTTCTTACATCGGACTTCAGATCAGAGATCGTAGGCTCGTGTGGATGACTCCTAAAGGCTGGACATGTGTGTGGCTCGTGACTACATCCTCAAGCTTGAATCAGCAAGATAGAACATCTGACTTGCTCAGGTAGTAGATATGATCTATAAACTTCATATCTGCATTTGATGTAGTGTAGATCTATGTTGATTTGATCAACCTTTTTTTTTATTTAATTTTATTTTTTTATTTAATATCATGCCTTGATCATATAATAGATTTGAGATCTAGGTGTTTACATGTTTATTTAAATAATATATATGATTCCATCTTTTCAATGTAATGGAACCACTATATCCAGTCGAGAACAATCAAACTCGGGAAGGGCCCGCACATCTACAATGGTGGAGGACCAATGACATAATATTTTCTTAAGAAGATTTGTCTTGGTCTCTTAGACTCAACTAGTCATAACATTTATGACTAACCTAATGCCATTGACTAGCTTCAATCGTTAGCCACCTCAAACCAGAACTGGATCAACTCAATCGACCAGGTAAATGAGATTAGTAGAAGGAATATGCCATTAACTCATCGTGAATGCATTCAGATCAAGTAGCTTCCAATTAAAGACCACAGATTGTATTTGCCATAATTACCTTAGACACTGACTTGTCTGACCAAAATTGATCGGGTTAGCTTGCAATCCAGGCTCGATCCGTGGAGCTAAATTAGGTCTTAACTTGATCGACCACATGTGACTATGAGTCGACCTTGACCCAGACTTAATCCTATTAGACTGGTTAAATCTAAGCACTCTTGATCTTACCTAACCAACTCTTGATTCGATTTGATCAACCCCTAGACCTAATTGAGCTACCCAAGTCCAAACCCATGATTTATGAAGGTGTCTTAGATCTAAAAATTCATAATTTTTAGACCTAATTAATTGCATAAAATTAATTCTTAATTAAGTTCAAGGGTTCAATAATAAAACATGTATTAAAAAATCATAGGATTTCAGGATCTAGGATTTTACAGAAAAGTAAGTATTCAATTTATGATTAAGGGCAAATGCGCAGCACCCCTACACGCCATAAGAGCACTCCATCAAATGGAAAGAGAGGGCCTTTAAACCCTTCTTACTCTTATGACCAGACGGCCAAGGGGAATGTCTTAATTAGAAATATGAACTATACTATAGAACTATTAGATCTAAAGTATATAACTGTTACATGATTTAAGATCTAATCTATACATGTTTTGCATATATCTCATGTATCAAATATAATATTTAAATTTATATTTTAGATTTGATTACATCTGATGTAATATCTAAAAATAAAATTTTAAATCATCTCATTAAAAAAAAAAAATTTAATCTAGACTACTCATGGCATAGATCTATGGAACTAGTCTAGACATGCATTGTATATGTCATACATATGAAATTTTTAATTGCATCTCATTTTTTCAGATCTAATTATATCACATATAATATCTAATATTTAACTAATCTAATCACATAATCTATAGAAAATTAAACGAATATTTCATTAAATTTTTGATTTAGACTATGAGATTAAACTTGAGATCTAGTCTAGACTTATGCTTCCTATATCATATATATCAAAATTTTAAATTAGATCTTATGTTTTAGATCTGATTACATCTAATGTAACATCTAAAACTTAAATGATTAAATCATAAAAAAAATTAAATTAGATCTAATCTAAAATATATTTGACAACTATCATGATATAGAACAATAGATCTAGACTAGAACATGCATTGTTTATATCAAATATATATATATATATATATATATATATATATATATATATATATATATATATATATATATATATATATATATATAATATATATATATATATAACATGTAATTTTTAATTTTAGATCTGATTACATCCTATGTAACATCTAAAAATTAGATAATCAAATCATAAAAAAAAATTTAGATCCATCTAAACATAGATCTGGAAGTATCAACCTTGCTTCGATATCAGTTGGAGAAAAAATCGTATTTTTCCTACCGCAGGATGCATCTGATCGGATTAGATTTGTAGTAAAATAATTTTAAATTTTTTTTATGATTTGATCAGATCTGAGAGTTCTCAAATCTAATTAGATTGATATAAAATTTAGAATTAAAATAAAAATAAAAATAGTGATAATAGTTATCACCTAATTGGGTAAACTATTTATCCGTTATGATGATCTGACGATTGATCCGAGGTTCTAATTGAGCCGCACACATACTCGACCTCTACCAGTATCCACTTTGATCAGATTTGAATGTCTCCTCCTTCCAGATCTAATCTCCAAAGATCAAATCTGATGTCTTTCCGTAGAGCCTTCAAAATGAATTGCAAATGCTGCGTGTTCGTCTCACGAATACCATTGTCTCTCGTTGATCTTCATGCCAACTGGACTTGATCTTTACTCGCAAGTTTTGCCCAACTCTTGGGCATGGAGAAGAGGGAGAGGATCTGATGAGGGAGGCATGAAGATGAAGATTTTGGCAGGGCTTTGTCATAGAGAAATCATGATGTACAACAGCTTGTGTAGGGCCCTATTTATAGACCTAGTCAAGAGTCCCTTTACATATAACTTTGAGCAGGTCAAAGTTTAACATGTAGAAGGACTCCTCCATGATCTCCATGCCCCACATCCCTTTTTTTTAGATTTTTATTACACATAAAGTGAAGGAAAATGGTGTGGAATAATTTGGGATAAGATTAAGTTGGTGCACAACTCTTATCTCCCAAGAGTTTGAACTATTCAAACTTTTGATCCATTCAAACTTGATTTGAATGGGACACCTCCATACATATCTATATGGGGCACATGGTCAAAGAGGAGTGTGCCCCTTATTCCTCATGTAAATCTCATATGGACGTGCCCCCTCAGACAAATTCTAGGGGGTGCACGCGATATCTCTTCTTTCCTGCATACTGGTTCAACATTTGACCCTTATCCTGTTCCCATCTTATGGGATTAAGACATAACCTTTTCAAGTCCCATCTAATGGATTTATGTCAAATCCTAATCAAGTTAAAACAATCCTTCATTAGATAGGACTCGATCTAGTCAGATCCAGAGAAATCCATCTAGAATTTTTGGGAGAGGGTTGTCAAAATTTCATCTCATGATTTTATGACAAGCCCTAATATGGAAAAGACAACTCTTGCCTTGTTCCCATCTTGTGGAATTTAGGACAAGTCTTGATTAGACCAAGACAAGATCAAATCAAATCAAGACAAATACCTATAGTGTTTTCGGATAAGCCTTGTCCAAAAAGTTTCATAAATTAGTAGATCTTGTCCTATTTCCATCCGATGGATTAGGACAAGCCTAGATCAAGATAAGATAAGATTTTTCTGATCTGGACAAGTTTCAGTCAGACTAGAGCAAATCTATACAAGACTTTTGGGTGCGCCAAATCTCATTTGGCTCAGTCGAGATGACCCAGAAAGACTACAAAAGAAGAATGTTAGGCTCAATCATGTGCTAGCATGATTTTCTTGTATATAATTGGATCTAATCCAAATCAATCGAACTGGATTAGCTCAATTGATGACATCCAAATCCAAACTCTTATTTGTGTGACCTAGTTAGGTTCGATTTTGTATGGTAATGGAACATGTCATGATCTCCATCATCGACCTCATTGAAACATCTTTCAATGGACCAGAACTCTTTTGATTCACTCAATTAGAATTATTGATTATCAAGATAATTCTAATTGATCCCAAAATCCACTGGTGATATCTAGCAGTGTATGATGGCAATCCATCAAAATCGAATAGTGAACCTCTCGGTGTAGCTACTTGTGTGATTGGGTTCTTCTATCATGAGCTCTAATGAAATTAGGATTAAGGTAAACTCATCAAATCCAACATCCATCATATGAATGAATCATACGATTCGAGTCTGATGGAAAATCCTAATAGAAACTCTTTTCTATTATTTTATACTACCATGGCCTTAGATTTTAGGACTCGATCTTATGATCATCATAGGACTACTCCTCTACCGAGGTTGATAGATCCCATCTTGGTGCGATCCAATTTCTACAATGAACATACTATAGCCAACATACACTTCAAGATTTTGAATGGCTAGGAGACCGAGTTATGGTATAATCAAACTATAACACCCTCAAGGTGAATTGCCGATGCACCTCAGGTCAAAGAACTAGACACACACTGTAGTATCGAGCTAGTCATCGATGACAAGATAGGCTCCCGTATGACTGCTCGAGGTGGTCATGCTTAGTGCCCTCGTTCTCTAATGAGTATCCGTACTCTTGTCCCGATGTCTCCACACCATAGACTCAAGACTCATCTATCCTAAAAAAGTGATCATACATCAATCTTTGAGATCAATCACCATCCTCGTGATGTTCCTATGATCGAAAGCAATTTATGAGTTAATTATGATAACACATGCCTTAAATTCTCAACTCTTGAGAATATATGTTATCGTGCCTATTAACTCAATGGATGTATCACAAACACTTTATATATAATGTGATAGAATAAATAATCCTTTAATTAATTTTAGGTCAAAATTATGAAAATGCTTCTAGAAAGTATTTAACAAGTGTCAGCCAATCTGACTTCTAGAGCACACATCTAATAGTAACTGGATCGATTCAGTTGGAAATTAGGTCAGCTCAGTCTTCTGGATCATGAAAAATCTTGCTTTTTGCCCTTTCTATCTTTTGCTTCCACTGAGACTAGGTTGGCTCAGTTTCAGACTGGGTCGGTCTAGTTTGCGTGCCATGTATGCCAAAGACTGTTTTGATCCTTTCTTCTCTAAATTAAGTTGTTGGCTAGATTTACCTTTTTGCCTTTGATTAAATCTTCAATATAATCTCCTGAAAGGTGCAATTTGTGAGCTTGGAATTTGTGAGCTTTTGAGATATACAACTACACATCCTCACAAACAATATTAGTAATTTAACAATCTATACTCAAATTGCTTTTGTTATCATCAAAATCAATCTAGGGTCAAATTTTTTTTTTGCAAATGTTTGACATAGGCCGGACATCCTCAAATCCTAAGGTGAGAGAGTGTTGGCCTACGTCCAGTCCATATCTCATATGGAGCTTTTACAATAGACTTGCTTAAAATATTGTTCAAAACATAAGAAGCAGTCTCAAGTGTATAACCCTAGAGAGAAATTGGTAGACTTGCAAACCCCATCATGGATCAAACCATGTCCAGCAAGGTTCAATTCCTCCTTTCAAACACACCATTATGTGGTGGTATTCTAGTAGAGGTTCATTGAAAGAGAATTTCATTCTCTCCTAGATATGTCAAAAACTCATTAAAAAGATATTCACCTCCTTCATTTGATCGAAGAGTTTTAATACTCTTCTCAAGTTGTTTTCTACCTCATTGTGATATCAGTTGAATATTTCAAATGAATCAAATTTACTTTTCATAAGATAGACATATCCATACCTAGATAGATCATTAATAAATGTTATGAAGTAATAATATCCATCTCTAGCACATATGTTCATAGGTCCACAAATATCAGTATGTACCAGACCTAGAAGTTCAGTGGCCCATTCATCATTTTCAATAAAGGTGATTTGGTCATCTTACCAAGAAGGTAGGACTCATAGGTAGTCAATAATTAACAATCATCGATGTTAAGGATATACCCCTTAACTAATCTATTGATCCTATACTTATTTATATAACCAAGCTAATAGTGCCAAAGATAGGCATCGATGATATTATCGAGTTTTGAACATTTATTTGATGTGTATATTATACTAATAGACTGTGATAAAATATAAATATTATTTCTTAATTATTCTCATATTATTATAACATCATTCATAATGATATCATAATAATTTTTTTTATTGATAAACAATAATCATGTTTGAGCAGAAGCCCAACAGATATTATGTTCATCCTAAAAGATGGATAATAATGATAGTCACTTAAAATAATATTATTAATTTTGAAAACAAGCTCAAGTGTTTCCAATGCTAGGACTGAAATATTTTTTCCATCCCCAATATTAAGAAATCTTTCATGGTTCTCAAATTTTCTACTAATTTAAAGTCAATGCAATGAATTGCATATTTGAACTAGACTCCTGGTATTTAATACCCAAGTAGATATATCATAAATAGAAAAATTGCAAGGTACTATCATATAACAGCCTTGATCAGCAACTACTTACTATTTTTTTCTATTTAGCCTATTCAAGTCAAGAAGACCATTCCTCTTTGGGTCTGTTTGATTAGGGTCAATACTAGACTTTTTGAAATTAGATCTTAAAAGCTTATCACTATCTAACAGTGAATGGAGTAGACTAACACTAGTCATTCTATTTAACCAAAAGAAAAATACAAGACCATATTAATACTTGAATTATCTAATCCTAAAGATTTGGACTTTAGTCTAACGGTTCTTCCATTATTTTTATGAATTGATAGCCTCTATCTCTAATTCGAGGAATTACACTAACTCCTTAGTGGGTACTAAAATTCATATAGACTACAAATAGTCCTAAGAAAAGCTCTAACCAATCCATGTGCATCTATAGATAGGTTTATAATCAATTATTTCTCCAAATAATTTCTAATAATTTTGATTTTGCCCGAAAAGCCAATTCCGTAGGCTATGGTCTCCACTAAAAAGATTTGGTTAGGTCCAACCATTAACATGATTAAATTCGATGCATTAAATGAACGATGATCAGGTTCGAGAAAAGCTCTAGCCAACCTGATTGCCATTCAGAGAGTGTAACCTAATCATCATTCGATGGATAGTAATTCCAATATTTAAATAAACACTAGGTGTAAGGCACCTCCAATGTCCACTTAGAAAATTGGACTAATTACCATTCATCTTAATGGAAGGTTATGTCTTAGTTATTCTCATAACTTTATCATTTTTAAGGATCTAATAATTTAGAGGATTTAGGTTACTTGTGATTTAAGGATAGAGAAGGCATGGATCAATTTACTCCCACTGACTTCACCAAGTCAAATCCTTCTACTGACTTCACCAAGTTAATAGATGAGGACTAGGATCAATTTTAGTCGATGGGCACCTAATTCAGTCTTACTGATTAAAATTAATCAAACTAATTCCTAATTGACGTGAGTCAGCTTGAATCATCAAGTGATCTAATCAAATCCAATCAACCATATCGATAAGATAAGTGAGATTAGTGGAAGGGATATGCCATTAACTTGTTAAAGATTGAATCAGTGCGGGTACCTTCCAATTAAAAACCACTAGCCTAGACTGCCAAACTTACATTAGATACCAACCGATTAATTAGATTCAATATGATCAACTTAGTAATTTCGGGCTCGATCGCTTAGCCATGAACCAAGTCTATCTTAGTCCTTGTTAAAGACATGGACTTGTCTAACTACAACTATAGAAGTTGAATCTAGAGTATTCATAATCTAATATAATTTAACATTTGGTTAGATTTGATCAATTACTCTAGTTAAGTCTATTCTTTAAATAATCTTAGGTCTAACCCAACTAATGGACCTAATTCATCTAATTATTTAACCCACAGTTTTATGCTTTTATCTTAAGATCTTTATTTCACAACTCTAGAGCCTACTAGATAACATTTAATTCTTTTTTTTAAGTTTTGGACTAATGGATTGGGGTTCAACATTTTGAAAATAATTTTTAAATTTTAAAAGATTTTTTTATTTTCTATTCACTAAATGAGTTAACTCATTTTAGAAATGGGTCGGCTCATTTCATAAACAGCAACCTATTGCTAGTTTCATAACAAAAAATCAAGAATAATAAAAATTAAGCCATGAATTAACATTTTAGATCTAATCTAAATACATTTATATTTAATTTTTAATTTAAAATAATTTTAATAAATAAAATTTTTCCATTGTTCATCTTAATGAATGAGTTCCTGGCAGCACCCCTACTACCATAAGAGATCCGCACCCAATGGGAGGAGATGGCCTTTAAACCATATTTATCCCTTATGACTGGATGGCTTGGTGGCTTATTCATTCTTGATTACTAGGTTATGTAGATCTAAAATATATCACATATGCATGAATTCATATTCTAATGAACATATAAAGCATGTCATGCGAGCTAGTACTCTGATACCACTATTGGTAATAATGCAGGTTTCTAGGCATGCTCTTCAAAATTTTTTTTTGAACTAACTATAGCAGTAGAAAAAATTAATCTAATATTAATCTATGCATGCATGATCAGAATATAAAATCCTACACAAAGATCTAGATATGCTTATATATGTATAGAAAAATAAATGCTTTCGATTAGCAAATCAAATTTACTGACTAATTCATGTTCAGAACATGATACCTGAGTGTGGATAGTCGAACTCCATAATTTAAAATCTCTGAGAAGAGCCTCCTTGCATCATGATGTAGCCACACAGTTGTCTAACCTCTATGGATAGTCCACATAGAGCTCCTGATCCCGATCAGCTCCACCAGAGTGCTAGCTCCTCATCGAAGCCTTCGACAGCCAATCTCGATCGATCCAATTGACCACCTTCTTCCGATCTCTCACATGCTCCAGAAGATTAGAGAACAATCATTGGAGGATGATGAGGTGGTGTGGCAAATTATGTGGTGATCAAGCACTCACAATGCTCTATCTCACCACCCGAACCATGGGTCTAAACCCTAGGGCCTACAGACACCTGAAAACCCTAATGCCTGGAAATGCTCTCATGCTCTCTCTTTTTAGAATTTTTTCATGAAATAAATTTTCATGATAGAAGGACTCTCCTATCTACTATACAGCTACTTTAAACCTATTTTTAAATGGGTGACCAAAGAGATAAAAATAAATAAAGTGGCATGAGAAGAATTTAGGTGCAGAAAAGGCTTTCACTCTCTGTGGAATTTTCCACGCCCAGAACTTGAATCCCCTATCTCTAATACTCCCTCTCTAGAAACCCCTCATGCACCATCATACACTCCCCATGCAAAAACTTATTTTAAAGTCGGTGACATAGTGTGAAATGCACGTTTGTTTTGGATGAGGATGGATGGTTAGGAGGTTCCAACTACTCACTTGATTTCAAAAATCAAGTGAACCTCTTAGCCATATCCAGCACCCCTACCTAGTCTCTGATGCACAGAAGGACTCTCCTTCTATGTGCACATGCCAAAAATGATGAGAAAATGATGACAAGAAAAAGAACCAAAAGTGGCATGGAAAAAGGATAAGTCAGGATAAGTTTCAACCTCAACCATTTAAGATGAATTCAAAATTCAACTTATTTTGAACCAGTCCAACCCTTGGACTAGGTCAAATGTAGAAGGAAGAGGGGTGCACAATCACTTCTAGGCATGGGAAACTCTCATGCAAAACCAAAAATTGCATGAAGAAAAGGCATGGGTCAAAAGGTGATGGCGTAGGGAGAAGGGAGTTTGAAATTTGAATCTTTGAACTTTGTCCAAATTGGTTATGTCCAAATCTATTTGTCTAAAACCAATTAGATAAATATAAATCCAATCAAATTAAGCTTAATCCAACTCAATTAAAATTTATTCTAGTTAAAAATTAATTAAGTTTAGGTACTGATTAAATCAAAGTCAAATCTCTCATAGCGATTAGGTCATCTCATGACATGATCAGATCAAACCAAATCGAATCAAATTCAATCAGATTTGATCGAACCCTCATCACTCAATCAAATTAAGCTAATTAGCAATCTAATTGCTAATTAATTCTTTAATAATATTAGAGTCCCAATCTAGTGGTATTTACGAGTGCAGAGTCCCGATCTAGTGGGGCTCCTGGTCATAGAGTCCCAGTCTAGTGGGACGCTTGACCATAAATACCTAGACCATTAGGACTCATGATCAGCCATCTAATCAAGTAGGAGTTCCTATTATGGTGACCCCATAGGTTCGAACCCTAAGCCGATAGCATAGGAACCAATTTCTGTACTAATCGATGTGACCATCTAGCAATGGTACTCAACATTCGGATAGCTCGAATAGTCGCAATGCAACATCCATAAACTTATGGTATATGGTTATCATATAATTTATCTCCTTGATCTCAATGCTCAAAGGATGACCTAGGATTAAATTGCAAATACTAGAAATGCCATCTATATTGTATTTCAAATTTTAATATCCATCATATGGACTATCCCGACTGAGATTTTGCTAAATTGAAATATAATGATGCATTTATACGAACACTTGGAGGGGTCAATTCCATCTTGACTCATGCACCGATTAAATAAGTACTTGACTACACCTAGTAATCTTTCATTACTGAATTAGAAATTTAGGTAGTCTGATACTAAAGTACAGTGAGTTGCTTGTAAGTCACCATAGTGATCTCATCAGATCTAAGAGATAGTTATACCCATATCCTTCATGAGCAACTCTTGACAGTAGAGAGCTCTACAGTTGGGTCACAATTAGTGAAATGTATCCCTATATTTTACTTGGATGCCATACCAATATCTTCATATTCCTTGGTTTAGAGGACAACCAACTCATATGGCATGTAATGACCTACACTCGATAAACATTATCATCCTAGGTAACAACATATCATTTGGTCATGATCAAGTTTAAGGAATAAATAATAAATCCTCATTTATTGAGGATAAATAGTCCTAAAGACTTCATCATAGAAGAGTTCATTAAGAAAAAAATGCACAAATGTGATGAATGTTGGGAATAGTATCCTAAAGCCAATTATCAGCCTGTTGACGATTGTGCTGATTTTTTATAATAGTATAAAAATTATTAATGAATAAATATTATTTTGATATTTATCATCATAATTTTTTTTCTCTTCTAATGAACTCTTGTATTGTAATGAAGTTCTTAGGACTATTTAGAATTAACAAAGAAAGATTTATCATTTAGTCCTTAAACTTGTTCGTGAGCAAATGATACATTGTTACTTAACATGACAATATTTATCGAGTATAGATCATTGTGTGCCATATGGGTTGATTATCCTCTCAACCAAGGAGTATGGAGATACTAGTATGGCACACAGGTGAGATGTAGGGGTACATCTATACTGAACATGATACACTTTGGAGCTTTTCTACTATCAAGATTTGCTTTGATAGAATATGGATATAAGTGTCCCTCCAACCTGAGATCACTATGGTGACTTTCAAGCAACTCACTGTGCTTTCGTGTCAAACTATCTAAATTTCTAATTTAGTGATGAAATATTTTTGGACACAGTCAAGTACTTGAGGAGTCGGTGTGTGAGTCAAGATGGGATTGGCCACGCAGGTTTAGGAGCTATGTTCAATTGTGTTTCAATTTAGCAAAGCCTTGGCTACAGTAGTTCTAGTGAGGAGTCATAGGACTGATAACACTGAGACATAATTTGGATGAACTTTTTAAGGTTGGTAGTTTAACTCTGAGTCATCCTATACACAGAGGTCAAAGAGATGAATTATATAGTAACTATATTCATGTAGATTCTAAATGTTATGATTATGACTATTCGACCTATCCAGACATTGGGTACCATTACTAAATGATCACTTTGATTAGTACAGAAAGTAGTTCCTATGCTACTGGCTTAGGTTTGAACTTGTAATGTCACACACATTAGAGGTTGCTACCTGATCTGATGGCTGGTAAGGAGTTTCTCTAGACTGGGACTCTTTGATTAAGAGTCCTATTGGACTGAGAATCTTCAATCGAGAGTCCTACTAGGCTAGAACTTTGAGTTCTACTTATCTAGAATTCTATCATCAGAAGTCCCACTAGACTAAAAATCTATGGTCAGGAGTCCCACTAGACTGAGACTCTTCAACCAAGTGTAACATCCTGAACTAGCAAATAGAGAATTAAAAGATTTTTATTCAAGTATGTATGGTATTGATATCTTGAAAGATATTCAAAGTAATATTAGTGGGTATAATAGTTTTGAAGTATAGATAATGACTATCTACCACTACGAGTTCTGAAAATTTTCTAAGTTTGAAAGCTAGCACCTATAAGGAGAGCTATATGAAATATGTATTTTCTTGAAATAAAAAATCTTGATAATTGATCCTTGGGTATTCGTGAGTTGTAAGATAATTATTAATGAATATTGGAGACCATTTAACCAATTCATTTTGAAGCAAGAAAGTTTTAAAAGTTTTGGGTTTGAAAAATTTGAACTAGAACCCAAATTTTAGAATCTTATTCTTAAGGATTTTGATTTTTTTGATATTTTTATTAAATCTAAATAGGAGATTATTTTTTATTTACATTTATATTTTAAAGTTAGTGGATATTAACTTAAATATGTATATATATAAATAAGTAGAATTTTGAGTAAAGCTGTGTGCAGAGTATGAAAAATAAAATTCTTGAAATCTTGGTATCTGAGCTGATCCAAATTGAAATTGGGCTAGCCCGAGTCTCAGGCTACAAAGGTGAATGTTCTATTTTTCTGAGAGGGCTAGCCCAATTCTTGAGAGAGCTAGCTTGGCTGTCAATCGAGCCGGCCCGAGTTGGAATCAAGCCAGCTCGACGAATGAGAAAAGTAGAGCGGTGCTAGCCGTGAAGTTTTAAAAGTGTTGTTTTAAATCAATTTTTGGAAAAGTAACTTAACAGCTAGCTTCCTTGAGTTATGCCACGTAGTTAGAAGAGAGAGGGAGGGATGTGTTGGCTTCTTTATGAAGTGACAACTAGCAAATTCAATTAGTTTACTCTTCGTTTAAACAAAGCCACCGATTCTTGTTGTGGTTGTTTTTGAGCTCTGAATCTAAATAGAGACAAAAGAGGAGAAAAGGGAGCTGAGGAAGGTGTCTCTCTTAGTCTAAAATGGAGGAGAATTCAGCTATGAAATAGGGATGTGTTGATATAGGGAAGTGAAGAAAGAAAGTTACTAAAGTCGGAAAGAAAGAAGTTTGTTCTTCGCTAACAGTAGTGTTTTAATCGCTTGAGGTAAGGTTCTTGTAGGGCAATAGCCCCTAACCACTCTTCTAAAAGGCAATTTTCTATTAGAAGGAGGGGTTTATTAGCCTTTATAAGAAGCACCAGAATCCCACATCTATAACATGCTGTGGGTGGGCCTGAGGGGCTTTGCAGCTGAGTCAACCTGCATCAAGCTAGATCGACCTCAAGCGGTAGGCGGGGTGGTCATTCCCATTTAATCCCTATACACCAGGAGCTGATCGACCATCCAGGTTGACCCCTAAGGATGTTGCCATGTCAACAGCCAACCCCGGACTGGCAACCCCTCCTTGGGTCCCATCGAGTGTGCGCTGGCCCTTGGCCAATAATCCCCGCCAGCGACACTCGGGGGCCTACCAAGTTTCGAACCTACAACCTCGCTCTAATACCACCTGTAGGACCATAGCCCCTCACCACTCTTCTAAAAGGCAACTGCCTATTAGAAGGAGGGGTTTATTAGCCTTTATAAGCCACACCAGAACCCCGCATCTATAATGTGCTGCGGGCGGACCTGAGGGGCTTCTCACCTGAGTCGATCCACATCAAGCCAAATTGACCTCAAGTGATAGGTTGGGCAGTCATTCCCATTTAATCCCTATCCATCAGGGGCTGATCAACCCTCCAAGTCGACTCCTGAGGATGTTGCCATGTCAACAGCCACCCTCCAATTGGCAAACCCTCCCCGGGTCCCATCGGGTGTGCGTTGGTCCTTGGCTAACAGTTCTTAAGCTCTAAATTAGGTTCAAATAGATCTTTCAAGTATTAGTATCAGATAGGATATTGTAGTAAAGCAGGTTATGCAATTTAAGCTAAGTTGAAAGATGATTTATGCTAAATATATCTTGTTGAAACTATTTAAATAATCCTACTAAGAGTTGAAATGGTATTGACCGAATTTGACACCAATTATGAGAAGGGAATCAGTACTAAATATCTAGAATTCCTGATTTATGTTGAGGTTTATTTAAACCTAAGCTAAAGTAGGGTGTGCACCTTTGTGCTCAGATATCATATGATCTGATGTTGATATTTGTGTATGTACCCATTTGAATAGGGAAGGAAGAAGGCTCAAGAGGGTGTTTTGAATGATTCAAGCACCAAGATAAGAAAGATAGCTGAGTAAATAATTAAAGCTTAAGGTGAGTGTGTTTTTGATCTAATTCTAGTTCACTGTCGTATTTATTATGAAAGAAACAAATTTGCAATGTAACTAAGTTTACTTCTATTGTTTTCAGCTCATATATATGTGTTTACGAAAATAGGAAATAGATTTTATATAAGTATATGAATTTACCTTGAATAGTATGGCATTATGTTTTGAAAAGTGTTGAATCAGTTTATTGATATTCGTTGAAGGGGAATTATTCTTCATTTATGTTGCATTAATTGTGTGAGTGCAACTTTGGTGATGAAAGTGATTGTCATGGTTGACAAGTTATATATATGTTATGTGTGTTTGTATATTCCTGTGGGAATAGCAAGGCAAGCTTTGAACAAAAGGTATTCTATTGAATAAGTTTTTAGCATGCCACCTAGAAGAGTGATTAAACTTTTGGGTGTGCCACAGTATCAAAAGTTCGATTATGCCCGGTGGGGCGATGTTCCATTATGCCCAGTGGGGCGAGGTTCCATTATGCTCGGTGGGGTGAGGTTCCATTATGCCAGGTGGGGCAATGTTCTATTATGCCTAGTCGGGCTGTATATCTAGCTGGCACCTCCATAGTGAAACTTTGCTCGGTAGGGCTCTATACTAACAATATCGCATCGACTGCCCTTGGTAGGGGTGCGTTGAGATGTAGTCGACGGTACTAACAAGCTGTTACCTCCGTAGTCTTATTTGATTTAGCAATGACCATATTGACTGCCCTTGGTAGGGATGTGCTGGGATGTAGTCGGTGGTAGTTAGTAGCTTGATGTTATTTAATTGGTTATATGGTTGTATTTTTGTTCAGCAAGCAAAAATTTTCTTGAACTTTAACTTATCCACTAGTCTATGGGTGATATGGGATGGCTATTCTATGTGTTATTCTATATTTCTTCATCAAAGATTCAAAGTGTCTATTCATGAAGTATGTACCCCCATCACTAACTATAGCTCTAGGGCAACCAAACCAACTTATAATATTTTTTTGAATAAACTTGATTATCACTTTATGATCATTGGTTTGTGTTTCCATAGCTTCTATCCACTTAGAAACATAATCTACTACCACGAAAATATATTCATAATCATAAGAGGAAGGAAATGGGCCCATATAGTCAATTCCCCAAACATCAAAGATTTCAACTACTAAAATTAGGGACAAGGGCATCATATCTTGTCTTGAAATATTTCTTGTTTGTTGACATCTTAAACAGTTATAGCAGAAATCATGGGCATCCTTAAATAATAGTGGCCAGTAAAATTCACTTTGTAGTACTTTTGCTGCTATTTTTCTTCCACTAAAATATCCCCCATAAGCCAATGAGTGACAAAAAGTTAAGATACTTTGAAATTCACTCTCAGGGACACATCATTGAATAATTTGGTCTGGATAAATTTTGAACAACTCAGGTTCTTCCCAAAAATAGTGTTTTACTTAAGAAAAGAATTTATTTTTCTCTTATTGGCTCCAGTGGGATGGGACTTGTTCTATCGCCAAGTAATTAACTATATGTGCAAACTAGGAAAGATTATTAGAAGATACTAAAAATAGTTGTTTATTAGGGAACCTATCTCCAATGCTTTCACTATTGTGTTCTACCAAGATCCTTGAGATATGGTCTGCTACCATATTTTGGGAACCCTTCTTATATAAAACTTCTAGATCAAATTCTTGCAGTAAAAGGATCCATCTAATCAGCCTAGGCTTTTTATCTTTCTTCGATAGCAAATATTTCAATGCAACATGGTTAGAGTAAACTAAGATCTTGCAGCCCAAAAGGTATGATCTAAATTTTTCTAGGGCAAACACAATTGTAAGTAATTCTTTCTCGATTGTGGTGTACTTCAATTGAGCATCAGAGAGAATTTTGCTAGCATAATAAATTACATGAGGTTTCTTATTGAATTTTTTCCCTAAAACTACCCCTACCATATAATTAGAAGCATTATACAAAATTTCAAATGGTAGGTTCCAATCTAGTGGTTTAATAATTGGTGCAGTAGTCAATGCTGTTTTTAGTTTATTATAGGTAGCAAAAAGGTCTTCATTAAGTTCAAAAGAATTCTCTTTAGCCAAAAGATTACATAAATGTCAGAAAATTTTGCTAAAATCCTTAATAAAGTGCCTATAAAATCCTACATCCTAAGAAGTTGGAGCTTTTGGTTTGTAGAAGAAGAAAGAAAGAAAAAGAAAGAAGGAGAGCTTAGAGAAAGAGAGAGAGGAGAGAGCAAGAGAGCTGAAGAGAGGCCTAGAAAGCCCTGGGAGGCCACTTTTTCTCATCTGTGGCATTAAGAGGAGGGCTTTAAATAAAGGAGAGGATAAGAGAGTTTGAATCGGAAATAAGATTTAGAAAAAAATTATATTTTGATCAGGATTTATCTCGGATGATGCCACTTCAATGCCCGTTCACGAAGGCTCGGCCACGAACCTATTATACTACTCATGAACTTGCACTCTATAGCCTGACAGGCCCACAAAGACCCTTACAGACCCGTGAACCTGCTAGCACCCATAGGCTCCCATCAAACCAAAACCTACCAGCACCTCCTTTATCAAGAAAATTATAAAAAGAAATTTTTGTTTCTTTATAATGACATATGCATCCTTTTGGGTTCCTAGCATAGTAGCTTCATTTTCGATTATACCATATGCATTTTGCTTTTATTTTAAATCTATTTTAAGTCCAATTTGCTGCCAACTTGAGCCCTTTTGATATGTGAATTAGGCTTTTTATATTAGTGATTTTCTTTCTTGCAAATCATAAGAAGAAGCATCAAATCCTTAATAAATAAAAATTAATTAAATATAATTTTATACTTTCAAGTGGCTCAAATTAAGTGTTTGTTAGTCGTGATAATCAGATCTTCCTGATAGTAATTCGATCATGGTGATCGACTACCCATGCAAAGGTAACGTGTTCTGAACACGTAAAGTAGTAAAATCATTTTACTGCTAATGTTGTTCTATTTTTAGATTTTCATGCATGCATTTCACATTAGATCCAGGTTATATAGGGTCCTTAGATTTGATCTATGTTTCTAGAAAATTAATTAGATTAATTTTTAATTTCATTGCATTTGATTTTTGAAAAAGTTTCAAAAATAGAGCAAGAATCCCTGCAAGCATCCCATCAATGGTATAAGAGCATCCAGCTTATTTAATGTGATGTATATGCATGCTTAGATTATTTTTAGATTAGACCAAAACAATAATTTGATTTTTAAATCTAAAATAAAATCATGATTGCATAGAATGAAGGTTGTCCTATTGTAAAGTTTATCTTTTATAATAAAAAGATTGTCCTGGTATGTTACTGATCAAGAACATTAATTATAAAACTTTAGATCTAATCTAACATTTTTTATGATTTGATTAAATTAGATTTAATCTAATTTTTCATCATGAATATATGCTTAGATTAGATCTAAAATGATTCATGATTTTTATGTAGTATACATAGATTTGGATTAAACCCTACAACAAGTACTATTTATGAAATGAGTCGTCCCAATTTTTGAAATGAGTTGACCCATTTGGTGAATAGTGCTAGATTGTAAAGAATCTTTCAAAATTTTAAAAAATATTTTTAAAATATTGAACCCCAACCCTCATCCCAAAAACTTAATTAAAAATTAAGGATTATGAATTAGGATCAAGAATTGTGAATTAAAGATCCTAAATCATTGATCATAAAATTTAGATTATTAGGTTAGATGAATTAGGTCCATTAATTGGATTAGACCTAATGTTAATTAAAGAATGGATTGAATTAGAGTAATTGATCAAATCTAATCAAATGTTGATTTAGATTAGGTTAAGAACTCTTTAGACTCAATTATAATAGTTGTAGTTGGTTAAGTCCATGCGTTTAATAAGGACCAAATGAACTTGATTCACGGCTACGTAGTTGAACCCAAAATTGCTAGGTTGGTCAAATTGAAATAAATGAACAGGATGGTGTCTAAGGTAAGTTTGGCAGTTCAAACCAGTGATTTTTAATTGAGAGCTACTCACACTAATTTCGATCTTTGACAAGTTTATGATATATCCCTTCCACTAATCTCACTTACCTGGCCATCTTGGTGAATTAGGTATTGATTAGATCATTTGGTGATTTGAGCTCACCCATGTGAATTAGGTAAATTAATGTAATTGATTTAGATGCTTCTAATGCTAGCTTTAATTAGGTCCTTTTTTATCTGATTTAGTGAAATCAGTGAGAGGATCAAAATTGGCTGGTTCTCTCTTCTTTTCTTAAAATGACTTAATAAAATTCTTTAAAATTATTAGGTCCTTGAAAGTCATTGCCTCCAATTAAGTTAAGTGATAATAGGTCCATTATTTTAATAATCATTGGAGGCCCAAAGGCCTATTACTTATTGACTAATAAAATTATTAACATGATATGATGATTTGATTATGTCTTTCTAATGGTGGTTAGGTTGGCCGGCCAAAGTCGGGCCTCATCATTTATTAGTTAGATAAACCAAATATGGTCATGTTAATGGTTAGACCTAACCAAATATTTTTAGTAGAGGCCAAAGCCTACTGATTAGATTTTTGAAAAAAAATTAAATTACTAAAAGTTATTTTAAAAAATAATTGGTTATGAACCTATCCATAGATACACATGGATTGACCAATAAAAGTTGGGCTCATGTGTAGTCTGTGTAGATTCTAGTATCCACTAAGGAATTAAAGTAATTTATCGAATTGGAGGTAAAGAGTATCAATTCATATAAAATAGTGGAAGAACATTTTGACTAAAGTTCAAAACTATAGGATAATTAATTCATATACTAATTAGCTTTGGTTTTCTTCTAATATAGCTATAGCTACTACCCTATTGCTCCAGTCATTGTTGGACAATGACAAACTCATGGATCCCAACTTTGATAGTTGGTATCGAAAGTTGAAAATCATCGTAGTGCATGAGTGGATCTTGTATGTATTGACTGATCTAGCACTTGAGGAGTCAGCCCTAAATGCTAGAGGGATGGTTAGAGACACTTATAAAAAGTTGCTCAATGACCGCATCACCATTCGGTGCATTATACTGATGGTGATGAATGATGAGTTCAGTCGTAGGTTCGAGAATGCCTAGCCATAGGAGATGCTTCAAATATTGAACAACTCCTTTAGCACACCTGACGATGTTGAGAGGCGTAAGACTAGTTGTGCCATTTTCAATGCCGGACGTTAGTCATCGATCATGTATTGTACAAGATTGAGATGATTGAGTACCTGAGTAAGCTAGGCTTTCCCCTGCACGAGCAACTCAGAAAGAATGTGATTTTGAATTCTTTGTCCATGTCCTTTCTCCCCTTCCTTACTCATTTTCAAATAACAAAGCCTACTGTGAACTATCATGACTTATTGGGGTTGCTGTAGAACTTTGAGAAGGATCACCAACTCCATAAGGAGATGGTAAATGTAGTGGAAGGATCTTCTTCTAGTCATCAACCCTTTAAGAAAGAAAAGAAGAACAAGAAGAAGAAAAATAAGGTGCAGCCACATGCTAGGATGTCTGCACAGGGTCAGACCAAGAAGCACAAAATCAACTAGAGCTAGGTGGAGTGCTTCTTTTCAAGAAGCAAGTTCATTAGAAGAGGAACTATCCTCAGTACGTTGTCTTCCTAGATCCGAATAGGCCAAGGAAGAAGCAAGCTATTGCTGAGCAAGATAATTATATGATAATATCTTGCAACTTATTAATTTATGATACTACTACCTGGGTATTAGATACTGGAAGCTTTTATCATATCTGTAATTTGATGCAGGATTTGCAGGCCAATAGGAGATTTGATAAAAGCAAGAGATTCCTGAACGTTGGAGATAGAAGTGAAGTTCCAATTCTAGCTTTAGGAATCATGAACCTTATAATCAATTCTCATAGAATTATTCATAGTGATTGTTACTTCTATCCAAATTTATTATTGAATGTTATTTCTGTAGGCCTTTTGGCCAAGAATAGTTAATAATTTTTAATAAAAAAATTTTTGTAATATCATTTTGAATGGTGTTATGGTTTGTATTGGGCAATTGAATAATGGTATTTACTTACTACCATAGCTTGTTAACATGGTCCAATCCTTCGATAAACGTTCTAGATTAGATGATGTGTCATAAGTCTACCTTTGGCACTGTAGCCTAGGTCATATCAACAAGAATACAATAAATATGTTGGCTCAAAAAGGAATTCTTGAAGCTGGTGATTGTGAATCGCTTCCAACCTGTGAGTCCTATCTTCTTGGTAAGATGACCAAGTCACCTATTACTAGAAAGGATGACCGAGCTAGTGAACTCTTAGGTCTAGTACATACTGATGTATGTAGACTTATGAGCTCAAGTGCTAAAAATGGATATTTCTTCTTCATAACCTTTACAGATAATCTATCAAGGTAAGGATATGTCTATTTAATGAAGCATAAGTCTGAGTCATTTGAAATATTCAAACTAATCTGTAATGAGGTAGAAAAGTAAATTAGGAAGAGTATTAAAACTCTTCGATATGATCGATGGGATGAGTACCTTTTTAATAAAATTCTAACATATCTAGGAGAGAATGAGATTCTTTTTTAATGGACACCTCCTGAAACACTATAGTATAATGCTGTGACTAAAAGGAGGAATCAGATCCTATTAGACATGGTTCGATCCATGATTAAATTTGCTGGTTTGTCAATCTCCCTCTAGGGATACGTGCTCGAGTCGACTTATCATCTTTTGAATAGGGTTTCGAGTAAGTCTATTTTGAAAATGCCATATGAGATGTGGATGGGGCATAAGCTAGTACTCTCGCACCTTAAGATTTGAGGATGCCCGACTTATGTCAAACATTTTGTAATGGACAAACCTGGACCTAGATCTGACAAGTATTGTTTTATAGGATATCCAAAAGACACAAAGGATATTACTTCTACCTAGCTTATGAACAAAAGATATTTATCAGCCTTAAGGTAGTCTTGTTAGAAAAGAAGTTTCTTGGTGAAGGAACTAATGCCTCTAAAGTCAAACTTGAGAAAGTTCAGAAGGTGAAAAAACTGACACATGTAGCTAAACCTGAACCAAATTTGATTAGATCAAATCCAAAGCCTATTATACCTACATCCTTAAGACAATCTAGTAGAGTATCATATCAGTCGAATAGATACTATGATTTCTTGGTTCGGGATGATAATCTTATTGAAATCGATAAGAATGATGAGGATCTGATCACTTATGTGGATGTAATATAGAGATCCAACTCTGAGAAATGGCTTGAGACTATGAAATTCGAAATAGAGTCTGTGAAGGTCAACGATGTATGGACATTAGTCAACCCATCCGAAGAGGTAAAATCCATAGGATGTAAGTGGGTCTTCAAGAGGAAAAAGGGGTGCGACAGGAAGGTAGAGATCTATAAAATCCATTTGGTTGCCAAGGGGTATCATCAATGTTATGGTATAGACTATGACGAGATATTTTTTTCTATAGAAATGCTCAAGTCCATTTAAATTATGCTTACGATAACTACCTATTTGGACTATGAAATCTGGTAGATGGATTTGAAGATAGCTTTCCTAAATGAAAAGCTGGACGAAGAGGTGTATACGATTCAACCTAAAGGATTCACATCTAAAGATGAGTCTAAGATGTGCAAGTTTTAAAGGTCCATTTATGCACTGAAACAAGCATCTCCGAGTTGGAACATATGTTTTGATGGGAGAATCAAGACATATGACTTCGTTAAGAATAGAGAAGGGTCCTGCATATATAAGTGGGCTAATGGTCTAGCAATTGTATTTCTAGTATTGTTTGTGGATGACATTCTCTTAATCAAAAATGATGTCCATACATTATAAGAAATAAAGATCTGGCTATCATCATAGTTCTTCATGAAGGATCTGGGAGAAGCTTCCTATATCCTGATGATGAAGAGCTATAGAGATTGATCTAAAAGGTTACACAAGTTATCCCAATCCACGTACAATGATACCATGCTGAAGAGGTTCAGCATAAAGAATTTCAAGAAAGGCTATCTACCGATGGCCATGAAATTTCTCTCTCGAAGAGAAATTGTCCAACAACACCTCAAAAGAGAGAGCATATGAGTAGTATTCTATGTACTTCAGCAGTAGATTCTATCATGTATGTCATAATATGTACGAGACCAGATGTGGCATACTCACTAGGAATAGTGAGTAGATACCAATCTAATCGAAAAGAGAACCACTGAAAGGTTGTTAAAATTATGATAAAGTATTTAAGAAATATCAAGGACCAGTGGCTTATTTATGGTGAGTCGAACTTGAGATGTATGGGGTTTACAAACTCTAGTTTCCAATCTGACCAAGATGATAGTAAAAGTATGTTGGGATGCGTGTTTACCCTTAATGGTGGAGCTGTCAGTTGGAAGAGTTTCAAGTAACACACTGTGGTTGACTTAGTTTGCAAGGTGGAGTATGTCGCTACATAAGATGCTGCCAAAGAAGTGGTTGTTAGATGTGTGTCCTAGAAGCCAAATTGGCTAAACACTTGTAATACACTTCTAAAGGCAATTTTATAATTTTGACTATAAATTAATAAAAAGATTATTTTCTATCATAGTGTGTATTTAAAGTATCTATGATACATCCTTTGAGTTAACGATAATGATAATTCATATTTTTAAGAGTTGAAAATTTGAGACATGAATTTTCATAGTTAACTCATAAACTGCTCCCGACCGTAGGATCATCACGAGGATGGTGATCGATCCGAAAGATTGGTGTATGATTGGTTTTTTAGGATATATGTGTCTTGAGTCAATGGTGTGAAGATATTGGAGCCAGAGTTTAAGTACTTATTAGAGAACGAGAGCACTGAGCGTGATCACCTTGAGCAATCATAAGGATGTTTACCTTCTCATCGATGATTGGATCGATGCTGTAGTGGTGTGTCTGATTCTTTGACCTGAGGTACATTGGTAGTTTATCTTGAGAGTGTTATAGTTTCACTACACCATAACCTGATCTCCTAACCATTCGGAATCATAAGGTGTATGTTGGCTATAGCATGTTCATTGTAGAAATTGGATTGCACCAATAGGAGATCTATCTACCTCGATAAATGAGGAGTAGTCCTATGATAATCATGAGATTGAGTTCTTAAGCCCATGATCATTGCAAACTGAAGATGATAGAAAGAGTTTCTATTAGAGTTTCACATTGAACTCAAATTGAATGATTAATTCATATGATAGATGTTGGGTTTGATGAGTTCACCTTAACCCTAATCCTATCGGAGCTCAAGGTAGAAGAATCCAATCATATAGGAAACTATATCAAGAGGTTTACTTTCAGTTCTGATGGGTTGCCACCATAAACTTCTAGGTATCACTGATAGATTTTGGGAGCAATTAGAATAATTTTGATGATCGATCATTCTAATTGTATGAATCAGAAAAGTTCTCGTCTATCGAAAGGTATTTTGATGATGTGGATGATAGAGATCGCAACATATTTGATTACCCTATGAAACTAAACCTAACTAGATCACACAAACAAGAATTTGGATTTGGATGTCATCAATTGAGCTAACCTAGTTCGATTGATTTGAATTAGATCCAATCAAGTTCAAGGTAATCATGCTAGCACATGATTGAGCCTGACTTTCTCCTTACATAATCTTTCTAATTCATCACAACTAAGTAAAATTTGATTTGACTCATTCTTATATCTTGAATAGATTTATTTTCATCTAATTGGAACCTATCCAGCTCAGATTAATTATAAAAATTAAATCCATTCATTGTGCAAATGGACTAGGCTCAAAAGTTGACCTATTTTATAGAATTGAGGGTCACCAGATCAAATGCTTATATAAAATTCATTAGAAAGTATTTTTAATAATTTTTTGGATATGTGATAGGGCACAAGTCATATATTGGGTGTTCCAAATTTTATAATTTTTGGAGTTGCCTAGACTAAGTTATGATATAGTTTGATTTGGATCAAACTCTTGAGGGAAGAGTCCTAAGCGCAGTGGAATCTTCCTAATCTACTCATGCCGACACCTTTTGGAAGACTTTTTGGCATGAAAACTAGATAGGATCTGGTACTCTACATGGGGAATAAGACCTAAAGTCCTAATGATAAAAATAAAGTAATTATTTTGGTCAAATGGGACTCCTTTTGGCATTGGTATTTGATATAAATTCTTCTCATGCTAAGGCACTTCAATGCATGTTTTATTTTTCACCCAAAAGGCTGCTGCCCCTTCCATCTTCCATGCTCCCTCTAATCCTCTCTCTTCCCTTCTTCTACATGCCAAAAGTTGTGTAAAAATTAGAGAAGAAGATCTAATTAAATTTATGAAGAGTTCAGCATCTATGCGATGGTATTCATAAGACAGACAAGCTGCCTTCTTAAATTATTTTGAAGGTTCTTCATATTAGATTTAGATATAATCTTTGGAAGAAAGATTCATGAGGAGAAGATGTCTAGATCCTGCCTAAGTGAATATCGATAGAGGCTAGGCGTGTGGGTGGCTCCATCTAGAACCTTAGAAAAGATCAGAATCATCGTAGGGTAATCAAATTACCCAAACAAGGTAAGAAATTAAATCTGATTTAATTTAATTTTTAGCTTTTAGTATGAAGGAACCAGATCGAGGATTTTACAGGTAGATCTTGAAAACTTTTTTAAGATCTTATAGTGGAAGACTTAAATAAATTAAATATTTATTTAAATAAATATGTAAACACCCAGATCTCAGATCTATTATATGATTAGGGCATGATATTAAATCAAAAATTAAAATCAAATAAGAAAGTAAAAAGTTGATCAAATCAATCTAGATCTACACTACATCAAATGCAGGTATGAAGTTAATAGATCAGATCTATTATCTAAGTAAGTTAGATATTCTAACTTGTTGATCTGGGCTTGAGGATGAAGTCATGAGCTACACACGCGTCCTGCTTCTAGGAGTCATCCATACGAGCCTATGATCTCAGATTTGAAGTCCGATGTAGAAAATCAGCACAGCATGCTAGTACTATACTGATCCTTCTTTGATGGTCGATCCGATGCTTTCTTCATTAAAATTTAAACTCTCTAAAATATAAGAAGAAAGATGAGAGTTTACTAATCTAAGACTTTTTTAGAAAAAACTCAAAAAAAAGAGGAGAGATTGAAAATAAAACAGCCCTAGAAGAAGACCCACTTCTTCTCTTTTTTCTCACGCAGACACCTAGTTTGATGCCTATGGAACCCCCATGCCCAAGGACCCTCTTCCTTTGATTCTTCTGCATCTCAGATCTCTCCTAAAGCTCTATATTTCATAAAAAAATTAGAACAAAATTCATCCAATAAATAGAGAAAAAGAGGAGTCTAAGTTAGATCAAAATCCTAGAATAGGAATATCCAAATATGGAAAGTTGTTGGAGCGCCCAACTCTTGGGCGCCTCCTCCACAATTATTGGCATGGACTAAAAATGGAGGGTGCACAAAAATAGACATTATTTTTATGGAATAAGAGAAGAATTAATTAAAAAAATGGGGGCGGCACTCAAGGGAAGATGTTTTGGTCAACAAGGATTCTATCTCAAAGAATCCTAAGCAAAACTAACTCCACTTTTGACTTGGTCTTCCAACAAAATGCCTTATGAGAAATGGAGGAGAGAAAGAGGTCATGAAAAGCCATGGGAGTGGAGAATCTTTATGTAAGAAATAAAACAAAAAGGGCATGGGGCGTGAGGATTAAGTGGCGCAAGTAATAGGGAGTCCTAGTCGCACTAGGACTCCTATTTTGACTTGGTCAAAACAAGATCTTTTAACCAAATAAAATTAAGATTAAACCAATCTAATTAAATAAGACCCTAATCCATTTAAGAACTTAATTAAATCAAATTTAATTTAATTAAATTTGAATTTATTTTCTAATCAAAATAGAAAATTGGGTTAATCCGAGTCCTAATTAGATTATGACTAGTTTTTTCCTGCACTTGGCTTATCCAATAAACCAATTGAAGTTGATCCAATCAAGCCTAAATCAAATCTAATTAAATCATATTTAATTAGACTTAATCTCAACCTATTGGCTTAATCAAATTAAGCTAATTAGCAATCCAATTGCTAATCAATTCTTCTGCAATACTTGCACTAGGTTAAACACCAATCATATTGATTGTTTAACCCTAGAATGATTCTTAATCATTGATCAACCATCCGATCAGATCGTAAGCTCTAATGTGTGTAACCTCATAGGTCCAAACCTAAGTCAGTAGCATAGGAATATTTTTTTATACCAATCAAAGTGACCATCTAGCAATGATACCTGACGGTCGGATAGGTCGAAGGTGTAGAACACCATCCTTAGAACCCATGCGGATATAGTTTTCATATAATTCATCCCCTTGACCACAATGCTCGTAGGATACCTCAGACTTCAACTATCAACTTTGATCAGATTGCCCACATTGTATTTCAAAATTTCAAATCCATCTGATGGATTAACCTCGCCAAGGTTTTGCTATATTGAAATACAGTGATACATTCTTCTCCAACCCTTAGAGTGGTCAATTCCATCTTGATCACACTTCGGCTTTGCAAGTACTTGACTATGCCCAAAATCCTTTCATTGTTGAATTAAAAATTTAGTTAGTCTGGTACCAAAATACAGTAAGTTAATTGCAAGTCATTAAGGTGGTCTTAGGTCTAAGGGATACTATACCTATATCCCATTAGAGACATTCTCAATAGCAGAATGCTCTGGAGTTGGTCACGTTCAATGATGATGTACCCATACATCTCACCTATATGCCATTCTAGTGTCTATACACTCTTAGGTTAAGAGGACAACCAACCTATATGGCATATAGCGACCTATGCTCGATCGACACTGTTCTCCTAATTAACAGCCTATCATTTGATCATGAATAAATTTAAGGACTAATCGATAAATCCTCACTTTATTGAAACTAAACAGTCCTAAGAACTTCATCATAATAATAGAGTTCATTAGAAGATGCAAACTTATGATGAAAAAGATGCCAAAATATTTTTATTAATTAATAAATTAATTATAATTATAAAATAGCTCAACCATCAATAGGCTGATAATTGGCTGTGGGACATAATTCCTAATAACTCCCACTTATCCTAAAGCCACTCGGCACAGTATCTATTACCCATCTTTGACTTATGGTTGTCGAACTCCTTGATTGCTAGGGCTTTAGTGAAGGGGTCGGCTAGGTTCTCCTTTTCATCGATCTTCTGAAGATCGACGTCACCACGATCCATGATCTCAAGGACCAAATGAAAGCCGCACAGAATTTGCTTTATCCACTGGTGTACCTTTGATTCCTTTGCTTGAGCTATGGTACCCATGCTATCATAGTAGAGTAGGATTGGACCATTAATAGATGGTGCTACTTCGAGCTCGGTGATGAACTTTCTCAGTCACACAACTTTCTTTGCTGCATTTGATGCTGCCATGTACTCTACTTCGCAAACAGAGTCAGCCACTATATGCTGCTTAAAACTTTTTCAGTAGATGGCTCCATCATTTAGAGTAAAGATATACCCCGACATACTTTTACTGTCATCATGGTCAGATTGAAAGCTGAAGTCTGTAAACCCCATAAGCTATAGATCTAACTCACCATAAACCAACCATTGGTCCTTAGTATTTCTCAAATACTTAAGGTTAGTTTTAACCACCTTCCAGTGATTTTCTCCAAGGTTAGACTAGTATCTACTCATCACTTCTAGTGAGTATGCCACATCTGATCATGTACATATCATTGCATACATAATAATCCCCACTGCCGAAGCATATGGGATTCTACTCATACGCTCTCTCTCTCTTTAATAGTTATCGGACAATCCTTCTTAGAGAGAGAAATTTCTTAGCCCATCGAGAGATAGCTTTTTTTGGAATTTTCCATGCTGAACCTCTTTGGCATAATTTTTATGTACGTGGACTGAGATATACCAAGCATCCTTTTAGATCTATCCCTATAGATCTTCATCCCTAGGATGTAGGATGCTTTACCCAAGTCCTTCATAGAGAACTGTGATAATAACCAAACTTTTATTTCTTGTAATGTGGGGATATCATTTCTGATTAAGAGAATGTCATCCATATATAAAATAAGGAATACCACTACTGGATCATTTGCCCATTTGTAAATGTAGGGTTCTTCTCCATTCTTAACGAAGCCATATATTTTGATCATATTATCAAAATGCATGTTCCAACTCCGAGATGCCTACTTCAATCCATAAATGGATCACTGAAGCTTGTACACCTTGGACTCATCTATGGATGTGATCCCTTTAGGTTGTATCATATACATCTCTTCAGTCCGCTCTCCATTTAGGAAAGCTGTCTTCACATCCATCTATTAGATCTCATAGTCCAGATGGGCAGCAATGGCAAGCATGATCAAAATGGACTTGAGCATTGCTACAGGCGAGAACATCTCATCATAGTCAATACCATAACATTGATGATATCCCTTGACAACCAAACGGACATTATAGATCTCCATCTTTCCATCTGCACTCCTCTTCCTTTTGAAGACCCATTTACATCTAATGGGATTAACCCCTTCAGGTGGGTCAATTAATGTCCATACATCATTGACCTTCATGGAATCCATTTCGGATCTCATGGCTTCCAGCCATTTCTTAGAGTCGGATCTCTACATTGCATCCATTTAAGTGATCGAGTCCTCATTATTCTCATCGAGTTTGACGGGATCACCATCCTGGATCAAGAATCCATAGTATTTATCTGGATGGTGCAGTACTCTACCGAATTGCCTTAATGGTGCGGGTTCACTAGGCTTTGAATTTGATCTGATCAAATCTGACTTAGGTTCAACATTCTATGTCGGACTTTCTACCTATTGAACTTCATCAAGTTCAACCTTAGAGGCAACAGTTCCTTCACCAAGGAACTCCTTTTTCAAAAAGGTTGCCCTAAGGATAACGAACATCTTTTGTTCATCAGCATAATAGAAATAGTATTCTTTAGTCTCTTTTGGGTTTCCTATGAATGTACACTTGTCAGACCTAGATCCAAGTTTGTCTGTAACTAATCGTTTGACATAAGTCGGGCACCCCCAAATCCTAAGGTGTGAAAGTGTTGGTTTACTTCTTGTCCATATCTCATATAGGATTTTAACTACAGACTTACTTGAAATCCTATTTAATAGATAACAAGTCGATTTGAGTGCCTACCCCAGAAGGATTTCAGCAAGCTGGCAAATCCCATCATGGATCGAACCATGTCTAACAAAGTTCGATTCCTCCTTTCAGACACACCATTATGCTATGGTATTCCAGGAGGAGTCCATTGGCAGAGAATTTCATTGTCTCCTAGATATGTGAGAAACTCACTAGAAAGGTATTCACCTCTTTCCAGTTTATTTTTCTACTTCACTTCGGAATCGTTTGAACATTTCAAAATAATCTGACTTATGTTTCATCAAATAGACATCTATATCTGGATAGATCATCTATAAAAGTGATGAAGTAGACATATCCACCTTGGGCACTTATGCTCATTAGTCCACATACATTAGTATGTACTAGACCTAAGAACAACAGAACTGGTCTTCCATCTCTAACGTTTAGGAATCTCTCACCTTGCTCGAATCTTCTACTAACCTGCAACCCCTACAATGAATTACATGTTAGATATATGTGCCCTAGAAGCTAGAATTGGTTGACATTTATAATACACTTCTAGGGGCAAAATTATAATTTTGACTAAAATCAATAAAATGGGTTATTTCCTATCACATATGTATATTTAGTGTCTGTGATACATCCTTTGAGTTAATGGTAATGATAATTCATATTTTCAAGAGTTAAAAATTTGAGACATGAATAATCATTATTAACTCATAAAATGCTCCCGACCATAGGATCATCACGAGGATGGTGATTGATCTGAAAGGTTGGTGCACAATCACTTCTCTTTAGTAGATGAGTCTTGAGTCTATGGTGTGGAGACATTGGAGTGAGAGTATAGATACTCATTAGAGAATGAGGGCACTGAGCGTGACCACCTCGAGTAGTCATTAGGAAGTCTACCTTCTCGTCAATGACTGAACTCGATGCTGCAGTGGTGTGTCTGGTTCTTTGACCTGAGATGCATCGACAGTTCACCTTGAGGGTGTTATAGTTTGACTACACCATTACTCGGTCTCCTAGCCATATGGAATCCTGAGGTGTATGTTGGCTATAGCATGTTCATTGTAGGAACTGGATAGCATCAAGATGGAATCTATCTACCTCGGTGGTAGAGGAGCAGCCCTATGATGATCATGAGAATCAAGTCCAGAAGCCCATGGCCATGGTAGAGTGAAATAATAGAAAGAGTTTCTATTTAGGTTTTCACATCGGACTCGAATCGAATGATTACATCATATGACAGAGACTAGGGTTTGACGAGTTCACCTTAACCCTAATCTGATCGGGGCTCAAGATAGAAGAACTTAATCACATAGGTAGCTGCACCAAGAGGTTCGCATTCAGCTCTGATGGGTTGCCACCATATACTGCTAGGTGTCACTGGTGGATTTTGGGAGCAATTAGAATGATTTAGATGATCGATCATTCTAGCTGTTCGAATCAGAAGAGTTCTGATCCATCGAAAAGGAAGTTTCGATGATGTCGATGATAGAGATCATGACATATCCCATTACCATACAGAATGAACCTAACTGGATCACACAAACAAGGGTTTGAATCTGGTGATCATCAATTGAACTGATCCAGTTCAATTGATCTGAATGAGATTCAATTAGGTTCAAGGAAATCGTGCTAGCACTCGATTGAACCTAACGTTCTTCTTTTACTATCATAAATAGTTGTCCTGACTGAGCCAAAGGAGTTTGTGCTCGATTAGAGGCCTTCACTTGGTCTGACTGGAGCCTGTCCAAGTCAGAAAAAGGGTTGTCTTATTTTGTAAGATAATACCTATGCCATTTTTGGTCACCTGCCATTTCTCGTTCCTTTGACTTTGGTCAAAAGTTGACCTTTGACTGGTCAAATGTTGACCATTGATACTTTGACTTTTGTCCATGTGTCATGCACCTATTGGAGAGCTGGTGGGGCCTGTCCTCCTACCAGAACCTAGTAAGGAGGAGGGCGCACGCCACCCTTGGCATGTGCCCAAGCAGGAGGCGCCCAGGAGTTCCTTTTGGATTTCGATTAGACTTCTCCTAAGAACCAAGTTTGACTGGTCTTAGGTGCCATCTAAGAAGGAATCCAAGGGACTCTATTTCCACTAATCAGATTTAGATCTAATTTCATAATGGGTTATGATTGGTTGGGAAGAAGAGAAGTTGGATCACGCATAGTCTATAAATAAGACCCTGCGCCCAACTCAAGGAATGATCAAAAATTGAATTGAAATTTCCATGCCCCAAGGCTACCTCTCTTCTCCTCCTCCATGCCAAGTCTACCTTCTCCCTCTCCTCTCCACACCCAAAGGAGTTTGGAATCTTAGTTGGTGCAATCCAGACGAGAGAAAGGTGACTAAAAGCTAGAAGGCTGCGCTGCTGCAAAGGACAACTGCTGATCTTCGAAAGGTATTTTGAAGATCCTCCAGATCAGATCCAGATGTAATTTTTCGAGATATGATAGAGAAGAAGAGAATCTCTAGATCTAGTCTGAGTGGATACTGATAGAGGCCAGGCACTTGCATGGCTAGATCCAGAACCTTTCGCTACTCATAGGATCATCAACGGATAATAGGATTACCCTACATCAAGGTAAATTAAATTTGATTTAATTTATTTAGATTTTATTTTTATTATTAGAATAATAAGGATCAGATTTAAAATATCTTAGATCTAATTAGAATCTAAGATAAAAAATTTTAAAATATATCTCTTGATCCGATCATATCTGAACGAACCTGGTCTGAAAAATTAGGATTTTCCATTCAATTGGTATCAAAGCCAAGGTTCTAAAGTATTTAGATCTATTTTAAATTTATTTTAATTAAAAAATAAGTAATTTTAGATGTCACATAAGATGTGATCAGATTTGAAATCAGAAAAAAATAAAATTAAATGATTTGGATCTAAGATTAGAAAATATGCATGACTAGTTCTAAAATAGAATGGTTCTATAAAATAGTCTTGCATGTTTTCAATTTAATTTGATTAAATTATATTTTAGATCTATTTATTTATTTATTTTTAATATTATAATTATTATAATAATATCTAAAAAATAGTAAATAAAATTATTTAATTTTAAACATCATATGAGATATGATTGATGCATGTCTAGACTAGTTGTAGAATAGTTCTACATAGTTATCAGGATTAGAGTTTATTTTGATTAGATCAATTTAAATCTAATTTTTTAGATTATTATAAGATAATTTAGATCTGAAAATATGTATGATTCGATACATGAGATGTATGCAAAATATGCCATGATTAGATCTAATTTGTATATGAGATATATGATATAGATCTAAAATTTATTTTGTAGTATTACATGTTCCTAATTAAGGCGTTCCTCTTGGCCGTCCGGTCATAAGAACGAAGAAGAGTTTAAAGGCCCTCTCCTCTCATCTGATGGAGTGTACCTATGACGTGTAGGGGTACTGCACGTTCGTCCTTAATCAAAAATCCATAACTTACTTCCTGCAAAATCTTAGATCCTAAAACCCTAGGATTTATTGTGCATATTTTGTTTATGAACCCTACTTAATTAAAAATTAAGATTATGGAATATTAATTAGGTCTAAAATTGAGAATTTTAGATCTAAGACATATTCATAATACTGGATTCAGGCTTGAGTAGCTCAATTAGGTCTAAGCAGTTGATCAAACCAAATCAAGAGTTGGTTAGATGGGATCAACAATGCTTAAATTGACCAGCCTAATAGGATTAAGTCTAGGTCAAGATCGAGTCACGATCAAGTAAGACCTAATTAGGCTCAGAGGTTAGAGTCTGGATTATAGGCTAACCCAATTGGTTCTGGCTTAACAATTTGGTGTCTAAGGTAAGTTTGGCACATACGACCGACTGGTTTTTAATTGGGAGCTACTCGACCTGAATGCATTCTTGTATGAGTTAATGGCATATTCCTTCCACCGGTCTCACTTACCTGGCCATATCTGTTGACACAGTTCTGATCTGAGGTGGTCAATAATCCGAGCTAACCCATGCCACTAGGTTAGTCATAATTGTTATGACTATGACAAATCTAGTTTAATGAGACTTGAATCAATTCTCTCTAAGAAAAGATTAAGTCTGAGGTCTTCCACCATTGTAGATGTGCGGGCCCTTCCCGGGGTTGATTATTCTCGATTGGATACAGTGGCTCAGTTGCACCAAGAAGATGCAACCATGTCTATTAGGCGTTGGATGCTATGGGCTGGAGGATGAGTCGGGCTCATTATTTTGGATATGGTGAGAGACTCGATTAGAAATCTAGTCTGTGTAAATAGTGGATCTGACTTAACTAAAGAGTGGATCAATATTCTGGATATGGTGAGATTCTTGAATTAGAGACCAAGTTTGGGTGCACCATGATTAGAGAATCATTGAACAAGAGTTGTTCACTCATTGGCTAACCCATCACCAATAACTGTTAGGTGAGGTGATGAGTCAGTTGGTGAGACCGCACCACCTACTAGAAATCATTAATCGTGGAGATTTTTGTATCTCTACAGAAGGAGTGTAGGGATCTGAGAAAATAGTGGGAGCTAATTTGTTTAAAAATAAAATTCCTAAACAAATTGGTCAAGTCATAATTACAATATCTAACTAGAATCTTTGACTCTCTACAGGAAAATGTCTGCGTCCAACCCATTAGCACGTATCCTGGACACACATAGACTGACTGGACCCAATTATAAAGATTGGCTCAGGAACTA
>QRFJ01001176.1:165096-231963 GCA_006176705.1 Cocos nucifera
TCGTAGATCAAAAAGAGTTTTCCATCCTCCTGAAAGATACTTAGGTATTATTTCAGAGAAAGTAGAGAAAATCTTTCTCGTAGGTAATGGTGCTCATGGTGATGATCCCAAAACCTACAACGAGGTGATATCAGATATCGACTTTGAGAAATAATTAGAGGCAATGCAGTCAAAAATTGACTCGATGCACTCAAACCAAGTCTGGACCTTGGTAGATCGACCAGAAGGTATAGTATCTATTGGGTGTAAATGGATCTTCAAGAGAAAGATCGGTGCAGATGGGAATGTGGAGACATTCAAGGCTAGACTAGTGGCAAAAGATTATAGTCAACACGAAGGCATTGACTATCAGGATATCTTTTCCCCAGAGGCTATGCTAAAATCCATCTGCACATTGCTTGCCATTGCAGCCTATTTCGATTATAAAATATGGAAAATGGATGTGAAAATGGCATTCTTGAATGGATATCTTGAGGAAGATATCTATATGAAATGGGCGCTAGGTTTCACATCTAGTGATACTGATCACAAGGTTTGTAAGCTGCAAAGGTCCATATATGGACTTAAGCAAGCATCTCGGAGCTGGAACACTCGTTTCAATGATGTGATCAAAACATTTGGTTTCATCAAAAATGAAGAGGAACCGTGTGTCTTCAAAAAGGTCAATGGGAGCGCTGTTGTCTTCCTCGTATTGTACGTGGATGACATCCTCCTTATTGGGAATGATATTCCCATGTTGACGACAGTCAAATTATGGTTGTCCAAGAAATTCTCCATGAAAGACCTAGGTGAAGCATCCTTTATTCTAGAAATTAAGGTCTATAGGGATAGACCGAATAGGATGCTAGGACTTTCATAGAAGATGTACATAGAGGAAGTACTAAAGAGGTTTAGTATGGAAAACTCTAAGAGGGGATTAATATCCTTCAGACATGGTATTCATCTTTCCAAGAAGATGTGCCCTAGCACACCTGAGGAAATAGAATGCATGAGCAAGATCCCTTATGCTTCTGCAATAGGGAGCCTCATGTATGCCATGCTATGTACACGACCTGATATAGCCCATGCTGTGAGTGTCACAAGCAGATATCAGTCAAATTCAGGTGAAGAACACTGGACTTCTGTGAAATGTATCCTTAAGTACTTGAGAAGAACTAAGGATATGATGTTGGTCTTTGATAATGGAGAACTCCAAGTCCAAGGATACACAAACTTGGATTTTATGTTCGATGTAGATGATCGAAAGTCGACATCTGGGACTTTGTTTGTGTGCAATGGTGGTGCTATCAGCTGGAAGAGTTCCAAGCAAATCGTGATAGCAGATTTCATCATGGAAGCAGAATATATTGCTGCATCAGAGGCTGTGAAGGAAGCATTCGGGTACAAGAAGTTTGCTATAAAAATTGGAGTAATGCCATCAGATGCCATTCCTCTATATTGATATAACAATGGTGCCATAGGTCTTGCTAAGGAGCTAAGGTCTCACCAGAAATCTAAGAACATTAAGCGGTGATACCACCTCATCTGCGATTACCTCAAGAAGGGTTACGTCGAGGTCAAGAGAGTCGACTCCATAGATAATGTGGCAGACCCACTTACAAAGCCGTTGGACTAGCAGAAGATCGAAGCCCATCTTGAGAAGATGGGACTTAGACTTATAGCCAATTAGCTTTAGGATAAGTGGGTGAGTGTTAGATATATGTGCCCTAGAAGCCAGAATTGGTTGACACTTGTAATACACTTTTAGGGGCAAAATTATAATTTTGACTAAAATCAATAAAATGGGTTATTTCCTATCACATATGTGTATTTAGTATCTGTGATACATTCTTTGAGTTAATGGTAATGATAATTCATATTTTCAAGAGTTGAAAATTTGAGACATGAATAATCATTATTAACTCATAAAATGCTCCTGACCATAGGATCATCACGAGGATGGTGATTGATCTAAAATATTGGTGTACAATCGCTTCTTTTTAGTAGATGAGTCTTGAGTCTACGATGTGAAAAAATCGGAGCGAGAGTATAGGAACTCATTAGAGAACGAGGGCACTGAGTGTGACCACCTCAAGTAGTCATTAAGAAGTCTACCTTTTCGTCAATGACTGACTCGATGCTGCAATGGTGTGTCTGGTTCTTTAACCTGAGATGCATTAGTAGTTCACTTTGAGGGTGTTATAGTTTGACTAAACCATAACTCGATATCCTAGCCATACGGAATCCCGAGGTGTATGTTGGCTATAGCATGTTTATTGTAGGAACCGGATTGCATCAAGAAGGAATCTATCTACCTCGGTGGTAGAGGAGCAGCCCTATGATGATCACGTGAATCAAGTCCAAAAGCCCATGGCCAAGGCAGAGTGAAATGATAGAAAGAGTTTTTATTTAGGTTTTCAAATCGAACTTGAATCGAATGATTACGTCATATAATAGAGACTAGGGTTTGACGAGTTCACCTAAATCCTAATCTGATCGGGGCTCAAGATAGAAGAACTTAATCATACAGGTAGCTGCACCAAGTGGTTCACATTCAGCTCTGATAGGTTGCCATCATATACTGCTAGGTGTCACTGGTGGATTTTGAGAGCAATTAGAATGATTTAGATGATCGATCATTCCAGCTATTTGAATCAGAAGAGTTCTAATCCATCGAAAGGAGTTTCGATGATGTTGATGATAGAAATCATGACATACCCTATTACCATACAGAACTGAACCTAACTGATCACACAAACAAGGGTTTGAATCAGGTGATCATCAATTGAACTAATCTAGTTCAATTGATCTGAATGAGATTCAATTAGGTTCAAGAAAATCGTGCTAGCACTCAATGAGATTCAATGATGCCAAAAACTTGATAGGGACACGATGTTGTCATTAAGACACCATGCTTATCAGTTTAAATCCGACTATTTACTTTTAAATTAATTAAAAATTATGAAGAGAGTAGTTAGTTGGGTCGAATTCATAGAGAGGCAATGATTTATTTCTAAAATCTTTGATTTTTTTTATTATTATTATTTTTAAGAAAAGAAAAGTAGATTTTTTGAAAATTAAAGTCAGAAAATAGATTTATAAATGAAACTAGAATTTAAATTATGCAAAAATAGACTTGGTACTAAGATCTACTATTTAGATCTTAGCAACTACTTGCAATAAAATTAAAAAGCAATGAAGAATAATTAATTTAAAGAGCTAGAATTGAAAAGAACAATAAAACTTTCTTTATTAAATTTAAATCTTAGATGCAGAATTTAAATATAAAAAATTAAAAGAATTTAGAATTTTAATACAAGAAATTAAAAAAAAAGAAATAGAAAACTAGAAGGAGATCGTAGATCAGCGTAGGCGTGGACATGGCATAGAAGACTGGCTTTTCTTCTCAGCACTGTAGCTTTGATGCAACCATTGACCCAGAGCTTGGCTTCCACCCAGTACCTTAGCTTTCCTTCCATCCGATCTATCCATTTCTAGAGGCTTAGGGTCCTTTTTATAGAGCTAGGAGGATTGGATATTTATTTCTGAAGGCAATGTGGGACTAATGGCCTTTGTAATCATCAAAATCTGAATAAAATTTGTATCAAAATAGCTCTGATATGACTCTGATAAGTCTGGTGAAATCTGGCCATTCAATAGAAATCCAACAATCCAAAAATCATCAAAATTTGATGCATATCAGCCCAGATAAGGTCGGATTAAATTTTGATCGTTCGATTGCACATTGATGGATGAAATCTGGCCGCAAACCATGCATCGGGAGTCTTGATCATCATCGGGAGTGTTCTGGACCATCGGATCGAAGCTAGAATCAAGCGCTGCCATCCGATGGTGATCCGGGTGAAATCAACAATCAAAAAAAATGCTGACCGTTCGATCTTGACCGCAAACAACCACCACCATACGATCGCGCGTTTACTATTTCCATGGACTGCGTAGACCGGCCACATCGTGCACCACAACCAATCAGCACCTTTTATTGATAGATAAAAAGACCAAAATGCCTTGTGAGTTGTAATGAATTTTCTGTAAACCCTTTAGGGGTCTAGGTCTACCACGTGGTAGGCTCTAATTCACCGATGTTTGGTGAGCTGGCGGTCTATACTATTCTATAGATCGACTGATGACTTTTGGACTTAAGTTGGCTAGCTTGAATGGCTTAGCACACCAGCTTGGTTGGCTTGGCTCGGCGTGTTTGGATGCACCGGCTGCTACGGCGTGACGGCTTGAGCTATTTGAATCGTATGTTATTTTTTTTCATTTAAATTTTTTTTATTTCTTTAAAAATTTATATCTTTTCCATTTTAGCTTCATCTTTCTCCAAACTTATTTCATTACGATAAAAAAAAATGAGCTCTTTCCATTGATTATAAAATTTTATTTTTTAATTTTTATTATTTTTTAATTAATTTTTTAATTAATAAAAATATGAATTTCTTAAAAATTATATATAAATTAATTAATAATTTTTAAAAATTAATATAAATTAATTAATAAATTAATACTTTTATTGGTAAATTTATGATACTTATCACACTCTCCAACTTAAGCTTTGCTCGTCTTCAAGTAAAGAAAGAATTTAATTTAGATCAAGTACCATATTTCATTGAGATCTTCCTTCATAAGAATAAATCTAGGATTTAAGATCAAAAGTTTAGATAGTATCACTAACTAAGTATTGAGTTTCAGAAGTAAATTTCATGGCAGATTAATCAGAAACTTTCTTAGAGTTCATCTAAAGATTTTCAGCACTGGTTTTGTGAATACTAACTTAGCATTTGGGTGTTGATTCAAAGGACAAACGAATCTTCTTTTATCACCTATTTTGGTTAGTTTTCTATATACTCTCCAAGTTAAATGCATGAATTAAGATAGCTTTCACACTGCTTTTTTTTTTTTTTTTTGAAAATTGTGCTGAGCATCCTGGCCTTTCCTTCACCATTTGATGTGAACTTCTACACTTGACTTAAGGTGCAAAGTTCTAGCTTAGGGCAATCCACATATACTTTATGTTTTGCACTTTTTTTTTTATTTAAGCAGGTAGCTCTTTCCTTAAATTCAAGTTTCTTTAATTGAGAAATATATATAAACCATCAATTTTTATTGATAATTGAATTCTCAATTTAGCCTTATAATCAACACCTACCGTGCTTCATTAGTGTGCATGTGCAATTAGAAGTGCTGTTAGCCTTTAAATGACCTAAGTAGGCTGCTAATGGTCTGACCAAGTAATCTGCTTCTTAACTCACTACCATTATGAGTTAATACTTTCTAACTTTATTACTTTTCCTAGTTTATTTTGCTTAAGATTTTCTTTCCTGAAATATGGTTTATCCAAAATTTGATTATTATTATATATATATATATTTATTATTTATTATTATTTATTATTTATTTTTATTTATATATATATATTTATTATTATTTTATTTTATTATTATTTTATTATTATCTTTTTAATTTTTTTATTTTTTATTATATATATATTTTAGAATAATTTTTTTTTTACCCCCAACTGAATTGACATTGTCCTTAATAGAGAGGGAAGACAAATAAAAGGGTGAAAATTATGTTTGTTTATTTAGATGGGTTTTGAAGCTTATGATCCTTCTCCAGCTTTTTGGTCCTTCTCCAGCTTAGCCTAAAAAGAGACTAAAAAGAATAAATTAGATTCAAGAAGTATTGGGTTGCCTCCCAATAAGTGCTAAGTTTATTATCTTCAGCTAGACAAAATATAGTTTAATTCATTAAGGTTCTATTAATTGTACTTGGTCAATATTTCGATTTAATGATATCCCTTCGATATATGGTTTAAGCCTTTGGCCATTTACCTTAAAAAAATTTTTAGTCCTAGGGATCATAGAGTTTGATTGCACCATGTGGGAATACATGATTAACTATGTAAGGTCCATCCCATCTGGATTTTAATTTTTCAGGGAAATAATCGAAGCCTTGAGTTAAATAACCAGACTTGTTGATTTGGTTCAAAGGTTTTCCTTGAAATATGTTTATCATGGAAGGCTTTCATTTTCTCCTTATAGATTTTTGAATTTTCATAAGCTTCTTGCCTTAATTCTTCTAATTCACTCAATTGTAACATCCGATTGGAACCAGCTTTGTTTAAATTGAAAATTTAATTATTTTATTGCCCAATATGCTTTATGTTCAAGTTCTACCGGAAGGTGACATGCTTTTCCATAGATTAATCTATAGGGAGACATTCCAATAGGGGTTTTATAAGCTGTCCTATAGGCCCATAATGCATCATCTAATCGATCTGACCAATCTTTTCGATCAGGCCTAATAGTCTTTTGTAAGATATTCTTAATTTTCCTATTAGAGACTTCTACCTGACCACTTGTTTGCGGATGGTATGGTGTAGCTATCTTATGTGTCACCCCATATTTTCGTAATAAAGTTCAAAATTGGTGATTTGTAAAATGGGTACCTCCATCACTAATGATAGCACGTGGAAAATCCGAACCTAGAAAAGATATTCTTCTGAATAAATTTTAAGACTACTTTATGATCATTGGTTCATGTTGCTATTGCTTCAATCCATTTAGAAACATAATCGACAGCTACCAAAATGTATTCAAATCCATTGGAAGGTGGAAAAGGTCCCATAAAATCAATTCCCCATACATCAAAAATTTCTACTACTAAGATGGGGTTTAAAGGCATCATGTCTTTCTTTGAAATATTCCCTAAGGCTTGACACTTAAAACACTCCTGACTAAAAGTATGGGCATCCTTAAATAATGTTGGCCAATAAAAACCACTCTGCAATACTTTGGCCATAGTTTTTCGTCCAGAAAAATGTCCTCCACAAGCAAGGGTATGACAAAATTGTAAGATACTCAATTGTTCAGATTCAGGAACACATCTACGAATGATTTGATCAGCACAAATTCTAAAAAGCTCAGGATCTTCCCAAAAATAATATTTGATTTGAGCAAAGAATCGATCCTTTTCATTCTTAGACCAGCCATCAGGAATTTATCCTATGACTAAGTAATTGACAATATTTGCAAACCAAGGAGTCTTTGTATGTGAAACTGTTAACAATTGTTCATCTGAAAAAGATTCTCTGATTGATATAGGTTCACTATCTTTAACTAGGATCCTAGACAGATGGTCTGCTACAACATTTTTAGATCCCTTCTTATCTCGAATTTCAATATCAAATTCTTGTAACAGTAAGATCCATCTAATTAATCATGGTTTAGCATCTTTCTTTGAGAGCAGGTATCTCAAGGCTGAATGATCCGAGTAAATTATGATTTTTGATCCTAATAGATATGATCTAAACTTTTCTAGGGCAAACACAATGGCTAGCAACTCTTTTTCAGTGGTGGTATAATTCATTTGTGCTTCATTCAGAGTTCTACTAGCATAATAGATCACTACAGGACATTTGTTTACCCTTTGGCCCAGGACAGCTCCTATGGCAAAGTCTGAGGCATCGCACATAATTTCAAAAGGTAGTGACCAATTAGGAGGTTGTATGATTGGAGCTTTGGTCACAGCTTCTCTTAAGATTTCATAAGCTTTAAGACAATTTTCATCAAAGTTAAAAGAAACATCCTTAGCAAGCAGATTACACAAAGGACGAGAAATTTTAGAGAACTCTTTGATGAAGCGACGATAGAATCCTACATGACCAAGAAAAGATCGAATTTGTTTGACAGAAGTGGGAGGAGGAAGTTTAGAAATTAGTTCAACTTTAGCTTTATCTACCTCAATCCCTTTCTTAGATACTATATGTCCTAAAACGATCCCTTCTTGAACCATGAAGTGGCTCTTTTTCCCAGCTTAACACTAGATTAGCCTCAATACATCATTTTAATATTTTCTTCAAATTGTTGAGGCAACTCTCAAAAGATTCTCCAAAGACTGAAAAGTCATCCATGAATATTTCTAAGAAATCTCCTATCATGTCTGAAAATATTGACATCATGCACCTTTGAAAAGTTGCAGGTGCATTACATAATCCGAATGGCATTCTACGGAAAGCAAAGGTTCCATAGGGACATGTAAAGGTGGTCTTTTCCTGATCTCCTGGATAGATTGCTACCTGATTGTATCCTGAGTATCCATCTAAAAAGCAAAAGTATTGTTGGCCTGCTAGTCTTTCTAGGATTTGATCGATAAAGGGTAAGGAAAAGTGATCTTTTCGGGTGGTTGTATTGAGTTTTCTATAATCTATGCAGACACGCCACCCAGTGGAAAGTCGTGTTGGTACTAAGTTTTCCATGTTCAGTGCGGACAACCGTAAGTCCAGATTTCTTTGGAACAACTTGTGTGGGACTCACCCAGTGGCTGTCAGAGATAGGATAAATAATTCCAGCATCTAACCATTTAATTACCTCTTTCTTGACTACTTCTTGCATGTTAGGGTTAAGCCATCTTTGCATCTCTCGAGTTGGTTTGGCATTATCTTCTGTATAAATATGGTGCATGCATATTGACGGACTAATTCCTTTTAAATCGGCGACGGTCCACCCTATGGCCTCCTTATATGTTTTTAGAATATTTACCAATTGGTTTTCCTATTCAGTAGTTAAGTTGGAAGCAATTATTACTGGTAGGGTTTTCTTTGATCCTAAAAATACATACTTAAGTGATTCAGGTAAAGGTTTTAGTTCAAGTTGTGGTGGGGCCTGAATTGAAGGACGTAATGGTTCAATTTTTCGCTCGGGTAAGGGCTCAACTTTCACTGACCAAGGTAATGAATGTGATGGTTGAGGTGAATTAAGCAGGGCATTTACTTCCTGGGTTTGAGTTTCTTCAGTGGGTTCATCATCTTGCAGTAAATCTAAGGAGGAATTAGATTCAACTATTTCATCTATCTGATTGATTACAAAGCAGTCTTCCTCCTCTTGGGTGTACTTTGGGGTATTAAAAACATTAATTCTTACTTTTTGATTCCCAAAAGAAATGTCCATAGCTCCCATTTTACAGTTGATATTGGCATTGGCAGTTGCTAAGAATGGACGTCCTAAAATTATGGGATTTTGGTTCAGCTCTTGGGATGGTTCCATGTCAAGTATGAGAAAGTCTACAGGAAAATAACATTTGTCTACTCTAACTAGAACATCCTCAATCAAACCACGTGGTGTTTTTATAGATCTATCAGCTAATTGCAAAATAACTGATGTGGGTTTTAATTCTCCAATCCCAAATTTTTCATAAACCGAGGTTGGAAGTAGGTTTACACTAGCTCCTAAGTCTAGTAATGCTCGGTTAAAGGTTATACCTCCTATAACACATGAAATTAAGGGTGCACCAGGATCTTTCATCTTTTGAGGTATTGGATTTAACAGGACCGCACTTACATCCTCGGATAGCATAACTCTTTTGGTGGTTCCGTGGCTCACGCTTTTGGGTGCAGAGTTCTTTAAGAAATTTAGCATAGGCTGGGACATGCTGAATTGCATCGAGGAGGGGTAAATTAATATGAACTTGTTTAAATAGTTCCATTAGCTCCTTGTTGCATGCTTCTTGCTTTTTACGAGAAGAGCCTGCTTCTAAGGCCGAAGGGAATGGGGCTTTGGGTTTATATGTCTCGGCTAATTCATCTATTCTCTTCTTTCCTTTATCCATCTTATCAGTGTCAGTACCAGTCCTAAGCTCAGGTTCTTCTATATGATTATCCTCTTCTTCAAATTTCTCATCTTGGCTAACATCAGTATTGGCCTCTATCACCTGGTCTTGGTATGGGTCCTTAAGAATCCTACCACTTCTAAGTTCAGATATTGCTTTGGCATTTTCTAATTGGGGGTTCTTAGGTGGAATGTTAGATGGATGAGTAAATCCAGGTGGTTGATAGACATTGGATGGATTATTTTTAGGATTTGCAATTGGTTGGCTTGGTAATTGACCTGGTTCTCTCCTCATGCTAGACTCAGCTAATTATCCTATTTGAGCTTCTAGCCTGGCAATTGATTATTGTTGGCTTAGAATTAATTGTTGAAGTTGATTGAATTTATCATCGGCTAGATTGGTCTGTTGATGAGGAGGTGGGTATGAGGGCTGATTATAATGCAGTGGTTGAGAAGACTGACTAGGTTGTCCCTTATTATAGGCATAGTTCTGGTACTGGGGCCTATTTTGATAATTTTGAACTGGTGGGATTTGAGGTCTGAGCCTGAGTCTGTTGTGGTTTCCAAGAGAAATTAGGATGGTTTCTCCAACCAGGATTATATGAATTTGAATATGGGTCATTAAGTGGTTTGGAGTAACCTTGAGCAGCTTGGACTTGTTCTTGGATAAGAGGTGGTAATTGTGCAACCGTGGGACATTCGCTTACATGATGTGTTGGACTAGCACAAATAGAGCAAATCTCCTGATAATTAGAAGCTGGTGTGTATTGTGCAGGAGATTGTTGACCTAGATTTAGGAATTGATCTAATTTCTGGGCAATAAGGTCGACTTTATCTAATTTTTGTGCTATTATGTTCAAGTCTGTCTTAGAATTAAGTTCTAAAGTTTTGATCTCATAAATTCCTATCCATTTTTGTTGAGAAATTGATCTTTCATAAGAGGATAATGAAGCATGGTTAATAGAGTTTTCACTTAAGGTTTCAAATAAGGTATAAGCTTCATCCTCACTTTTGCTCATGAATGCACCTCCACAGGATGCATCAACCATCTGCTTATATTGATCTCCTAAACCTTCATAGAAAGCTTGTACAATTTGCCACTTAGATAGACCATGGTGTGGGCATTTTCTAAGAAGTTCCTTAAGTCTTTCCCATGATTCATGAATTTGTTCCCCTGGAAGCTGAGCAAATCCTGTGATGGCTCGCCTCATAGTATTGGTTCGTCCTATGGGATAAAATTTCTTAAGGAATTCATGTTGCATCTCTGCCCATGTTTGAATTGTTCTTCCTAATGTGCCAAGCCAGTACTTGGCTTTATCTTTTAATGAGAAAGGGAACAAGGTCAGTCTAAGGGCATCATCAGAAAAATTCTGAATTTTTACCGTAGAGCAGATTTCTAAGAATTCATCCAGATGTTTGTAAGGGTCTTCATTGGCATGTTCCCATAAAAAGATGGGAGCATCTGGATTGTGGTCGACTTGATCTCATAATGGCTAGCAGGGATATCAGGTATGTGGATGCAAGTCGATGGGTTGTAGGTGGAAGGAATAAAGTATTCCTTCATCTGTCCTAGGTGGTTCTTCATGATTTTCAGCCATTTGATTATCTGGTCTTAAATGAATTAGTCTTTCAATTTCAGGATTTGGTTTAACTAGGTCAGGTAAAAGCGATCTTCTACCGTGCATGTACTAGTGCAATCTGATATATGGTTCAAGATATATATTTTTTTATTATTATTTATATTTTTTTATTTTTTTTTAATTATTTATTTATTTATTTATTTTAAGAAAAGAAGAGAGAAAGAAAGAAGAGGGTTCTAAAAATCCTAAGGAGTCTTAAATCTGGAGATGATAGAGAGAAGAGTTAATATGTGGTTTATGTTTGATGTTATTTGGCAAACAAGTTAGGCAATCAATCCTGACTAAGGGTTATCCTAGATCTAGACAGCTCCTAACTGCCAAGATCACCTTCGAGCCCTCCAAGTAGAGGATTAGCCAATCAACTGGCCAGGTAAGTGTAAGGTCGGTGGGAGTCCCCCCGTTGCTTGCCTTAGACACCAATTATGCTTGGCCAGGTAAGCGAACGAAACCAATTAAGTAACCACCTTCCTTCGGGCCCAGTCATGTCCCTGAATCACTTTCCTAGACACCAGTCAAATTGATTAACCCTAACTTGGTTCAACTCTTAGGGTTTCTTGTCCTATTGAGCTCGAATATCCTTAAGGGTTAATGTCTAATTGATTTTAAGAGTTAAGGTTTGGGTTAATGCAGGATGCTGGTTGGTTGTTTGTGGGCCAAGGAAGGGTGATCAAATCCCTACCTTATCTTGTTTAATGGGTTGTGCCCTTAATTTGGTTTAATATGAATATGCAAAAAAAAAATTTCAATCAAAGAGTTCTATGCAATTTAAACTAGATGCATTCAACTAATTAAATTCTAAAAGGCTTACCTTGTCTCCAGCAATCACCAAAAAAAAAAAAAAGAATAAAAACTAATATGATGGATGCTCTAAATAATTAGGGTTTCTAATCTTGTGATGAGATTTTTAATTAGGTTTAAGTAGGTAATTTTTAATTAATTTAAAAATAAAATAAATATTAAAAATAAGGAAAGAGATTTAGGGTTTAGGAATGATCTCACCGAATAGGATTGAGAGTTTTGTTCGTGCCCTAATCTTCCTTGTTCTTTTTTCTATTTTTCTTTTCTACAAAATAAATAAAAAATAATTAGTAGGCAGTAAAAAAAATCAAAGAAATAAGAAAATTTTAATTTTTATGCCTCTCCGACAACGACGCCAAAAACTTGATAGGAACACGATGTTGTCATTAAGACACCGTGTTTATCAGTTTAAATCCGACTCTTTACTTTTTAAATTAATTAAAAATTATGAAGAGAGTAGTGAGTCGGATCAAATCCAAAGAGAGGCAATGATTTATTTCTAAAATCTTTAATTTTTTATTTATTTATTATTATTATTATTATTATTTTTAAGAAAAGAAAAGAAGAGTTTTTGAAAATTAAAGTTAGAAAATAGATTTATAAATAAAAGTAGAATTTAAATTATGCAAAAATAAATTTGGTACTAAGATCTACTATTTAGATCTTAGCAACTACTTGCAATAAAATTAAAAAGCAATGAAGAATAATTAATTTAAAGAGCTAGAATTGAAAAGAGCAATAAAACTTTCTTTATTAAATTTAAATCTTAGATGCGGAATTTAAATACAAGAAATTAATGAAAATTTAGAATTTTAATAGAAGAAATTAAAGAAAAAGAAAGAGAAAACTAGAAGGAGATTGCAAATCAGCGTAGGCGTGGAGATGGCATAGAAGATTGGCTCTTCTTCTCAGCACTGTAGCTTTGAAGCAACCTTTAACCCAGAGCTTGGCTTCCACCTTGTACCTTAGCTTCCCTTCCATCCGATCTATCCATTTCTAGAGGCTTAGGGTCCTTTTTATAGAGCTAGGAGGGTTGGATATTTATTTCTGAAGGCAATGTGGGACTAATGGTCTTTGTAATAATCAAAATCTGAATAAAATTTGAATCAAAATAGCTCTGATATTACTCTGGTAAGTCTAGTGAAATCTGGCCACTCAATAGAAATCCAACAGTCCAAAAATCATCAAAATTGGATGTGTATCAGCCCAGATCAGGTCGGATTAAATTTTAACCATTCGATCGCACGTTGATGGAAGAAATTTTGCCGCAAATCATGCGTCGGGAGTCCCGATCATCATCGGGAGTATCTGGACCGTCGGATCGAAGCTGAAATCAAGTGCTATAATTCGATGGTGATCCAGGTGAAATTAGCAATTGAAAAAATGCTGACCATCCGATGTTGACCACACACAACCACCACTGTACGATCACGCATTTACTGTTCCCATGGACCGCGTGGACCGGCCACATCATGCACCACAACCAATCAGTGCTTTTTATTGACTGATGAAAAGACCAAAATGCCCTTTGAGCTGTAATGAATTTTCTGTAAACCCTTTAGATGTCTAGGCCTGCCACGTGGCAGGCTCTGATTCGCTAGTGTCTGCTAAGCTGGCGGTCCATACTGTTCTGTAGACCGACTAATGGCTTCTGGGCTTGAGTTGGCTAGCTTGGATGGCTTGGCACGCTGGCTTGGTTGGCTTGGCTCGATGCGTTTGGATGCGCCGACTGCTGCGGCATGACGGCTTGAGCCGTATATTATTTTTTTTCATTTAAATTTATTTTATTTCTTTAAAAATTCATATCTTTTCTGTTTTAGCTCCATTTTGCTCCAAACTTATTTCGTTACGATCAAGAAAATGAGCTCTTTCTATTGATTATAAAATTTTATTTTCTAATTTTTATTATTTTTTAACTAATTTTTTAATTAATAAAAATATGAATTTCTCAAAAATTATATATAAATTAATTAATAATTTTTAAAAAATAATATAAATTAATTAATAAATTAATACTTTTATTGATGAATTTATGATACTTATCACATGAAAGCTACCTTAATTCATGCATTTAATTTGGTAGTATATAGAAAACTAATCAAAATAGGTGATAAAAGAAGATTCATTTGTCCTTGGAATCAACACCTAAATGCTAAGTTAGTATTCACAAAACCAGTGCTGAAAATCTTTCAATGAACTCTTAGAAAGTTTTTGATTAATCTGCCATGAAATTTACTTTTGAAACTCAATACTTAGTTAGTGGTACTATCTAAACTTTTGATCTTAAACCCTAAATTTATTTTTGTGAAGGAAGATCTCAATGAAATATGGTACTTGATCTAAATTAAATTCTTTCTTTACTCGAAGATGAGCAAAGCTTAAGTTGGGGGGTGTGATAAGTATCATAAATTCATCAATAAAAGTATAAATTTATTAATTAATTTATATTAATTTTTTAAAATTATTAATTAATTTATATATAATTTTTAAGAAATTCATATTTTTATTAATTAAAAAATTAATTAGAAAATAATAAAAATTAGAAAATAAAATTTTATAATCAATGAAAAGAGCTCTTTTTTTTTATCGTAACGAAATAAGTTTGGTGCAAAATGAAGCTAAAATGAAAAAGATATAATTTTTTAAAGAAATAAAATAAATTTAAATGAAAAAAAATAACAAACGGCTCAAATGGCTCAAGCCGTCACCCCGCAGCAGCCAGCGTGTCCAAACGCACCAAGCTAGGCCAACCAAGCTGGTGCGCCAAGCCATCCAAGCTAGCCGACTCAAGCCTAGAAGCCATCAGCTGGTCTACAGAACAGTATGGACTGCCAACTCAGCAGACACCGGTGAATCAGAGCCTGCCATGTGGTAGACCTAGACCCCTAAAGGGTTTACAAAAAATTCATCATGGCTCACAGGGAATTTTGGTCTTTTCATCTATCAATAAAAGGCGCTGATTGGTTGCAGTGCACAATGTGGCCGATCCACGGGAACAGTAAACGCATGATCGTACGGTGGTGGTTGTGTGCAGTCAAGATCGGATGGCTAGCATTTTTTTTGATTGCTGATTTCACCCGGATCACCATCGAATGGCAGCACTTGATTCCAGCTTTGATCCGATGGTCCAGAACACTCCTGGCAATGATCAGAACTCCCGACGTGTGATTTGCGGCCAGATTTCTTCAATCAATGCACGATCGGATGGTCAAAATTTAATCCAACCCGATCTGGGCTGATACACATCCAATTTTGATGATTTTTGGATTGTTGGATTTCTATTGAATGGCCAGATTTCACCAGACGTACAAGAATCATATCAGAACTATTTTGATTCAAATTTTATTCAAATTTTGACGATTACAAAGGCCATTAGTCCCACATTGCCTTTAGAAATAAATATCCAACCCTCCTAGCTCTATAAAAAGGATCCTAAGCCTCTAGAAATGGACAGATTAGGTGGAAGGGAAGCTAAGGTATTGGGTGGAAACCAAGCTCTGGGTCAATGGTTGCTTCAAAGCTACAGTGCTGAGAAGAAGAGCAAGTCTTCTATGCTATCTCTATGCCTACGCTGATCTACGATCTCCTTCTAGTTTTCTCTTTCTTTTTCTTTAATTTCTTTTATTAAAATTTTGAATTTTTTTTAATTTTTTGTATTTAAATTTTGCATCTGAGATTTAAATTTAATAAAAAAAGTTTTACTGTTCTTTTCAATTCTAGCTTTTTAAATTAATTATTCTTCATTGCTTTTTAATTTTGTTGCAAGTAGTTGCTAAGATCTAAATAGTAGATCTTAGTACTAAATTTATTTTTGCATAATTTAAATTCTACTTTTATTTATAAATCTATTTTTTGACTTTAATTTTTAAAAACTCTTCTTTTCTTTTCTTAAAAATAATAATAATAATAATAATAATAATAATAATAATAATAAATCGAAGATTTTAGAAATAAATCATTGCCTCTCTGTGGATTCAACCCGACTTACTACTTTCTTCATAATTTTTAATTAATTTAAAAAATAAAGAGTCGGATGTAAACTGATAAACATGGTGTCTTAACGACAACATCGTATTCCTATCAATGTCGATGATAGAGATTATGACATATCCCATTACCATACAGAGCTGAACCTAACTGGGTCACACAAACAATGGTTTGAATCTAGTGATCATCAATTGAACTAATCCAGTTCAATTGATCTAAATGAGATTCAATTAGGTTCAAGGAAATCGTGCTAGCACTCGATTGAACCTAACGTTCTTCTTTTACTATCATAAATAGTTGTCCTGACTGAGTCAAAGGAGTTTATACTCGATCAAAGGCCTTCACTTGTCTGACTAGAGCCTGTTTAGGTCAGAAAAGGGTTGTCTTATTTTGAAAGACAATACCTACCATTTTTGGTCATCTGCCATTTCTCATCCTTTGACTTTAGTCAAAAGTTGACCTTTGACTGATCAAATGTTGACCATTGATACTTTGACTTCTGTCCACGTGTCATGCACCTATTGGAGAGCTGGTGGGGGCCTATCTCCCTGCAATAACCTGGCAAGGAGGAGGGTGCACGCCACCCTTAGCATGTGCCCAAGTAGGGGGCACCCAGGAGTCCCTGTTGGATAGGGACTCCATCTCCCTTTTGGATTCTGATTAGACTTCTCCTAAGAATCATGTTTGATTGGTCTTAGGCACCATCTAAGGAAGAATCCAAAGAACTCAATTCCCACCAATCAGATTTAGATCTGATTTCATAAAAGGTTGTGATTGTTTGGGAAGAAGAGGAGTTGGATCATGCATAGTCTATAAAAAAGACCCCACGCCCAACTAAGGAATGATCTAAAATTTAATTAAAATCCCATGCCCCAAGGCTGCCTCTACTCTCCTCCTTCATGCCAAGTCCACCTTCTCCCTCTCCTCTCCATGCCCAAAGGAGTTTGGGATCTTAGTTGGTGCAATCCAGATGAGAGAAAGGTGACAAAAAGCTAGAAGGCTGCGCTGCTGCAAAGGACAACTGCTGATCTTCGAAAGATATTTTGAAGATCCTCCATATCAGATCCAGATTTGATTTTTGGAGATGTGATAGAGAAGAAGAGGATCTCTAGATCTAGCTTGAGTGGATACCGGTAGAGGCCAGGCACTTGCGTGGCTAGATCCAGAACCTTCCACTGCTTACGGGATCATCAACGTGTAATAGGGTTACCCTACTTCAAGGTTAATTAAATTAAATTTATTTATTTAGATTTTATTTTTATTATTAGAATAATAAGGATCAGATTTGAAACATCCCAAATCTGATTAGGATCAAAGAAAATTTTTTTTAAAATATATCTCTTGATCCAATCAGATCTGAACGAATCTGGTCCAGAAAATCAGGATTTCCCCTTCATTACAAACATAGTAAAGGCTATTGGTATCCAATACCCAGTTAGTAATATCATAAATAAAGAAATTACAAAGAGTTATCATATAAATACCTTGTCCAGTAACAGCTTGCTTCTTTTTCTGCCTATTCGAATCCAGGAAGGTAATGTACTGAGGACAGTTCCTCTTTCAGTGCCCCCACTTCTTGCAAAAGAAGCATTCAGCTTGACTCTTATCGAGTTTGATCTTTCTGATCTGGCCCTGCACTAATGTTCCAGCCTGAACTTGCATCTTCTTTATTTTTTTTTGCTTGTTCTTCTTTCCATTTCTAAAGGGTCGAGAACTAGAAGATGAAACTCCCACTAAGTTCACCAACTCTTTATGGAGCTAGTGATCCTTCTCAAAGTTATGAAGTAACCCAAGTAAGCCATGGTAGTTTAATTCAAACTTTGTCATTCTATAATGAGCAAGAAAAGGGAGAGAGGACATTGGTAGCAAGTTCAGTATTGTATCATTCCCAAGTTGTTCATGGAAAGAAAAGCCGAGTTTGCTCAAGTACTCTATTAGCTCGATCATATACATTACATGATTAGTGACAAAGGCTCCATCCCACATTCTGGCATTGAAGATGACATAACTAGTCTTATGCCTGTCAACATCATCGGATGTGCCAAAAGAATCCTCTAACACTTGGATCATTTCATTTAGCTGAGCTATCTCAGACCTATGACTGAACTCATCGCTCATCGCAGCCAGCACAATACAGCGCACTATGGTTCGATCATTGAGCCACTTCTATTAAGTATCTCTGACTGTTCCACATGTATTGGCAGCTAGCTCCTCTGGTGTAGGATCCGTCAGCACATATAAGATCCCTTCATGCTCTAGGATAATCTTCAACTTTCGGTACCAACTATCAAAATTGGGTCCCACCAACTTATCATTGTCCAACAATGATCGGAGCAATAGAAAAGTGTCCATGTCTGTACAAAGAAAAACTAAAATCTAATTAGTAATTAATTCATTAAATCTAAAGATTTAGACTTTAATCAAAAGATTTTTTTCACTATTTTATTTGAATTGGTAGCCTCTACCTCCAATTTGAGAAATTATCCTAATTTCTTAGTGAATACTAGAATCCATATAGATTGTACACGAGCCCAACTTTGGTAGGCCCATCCATGTACATCTAATGGTATGTTCATAACCAATTGTTTCTCCAAATAATTTTTAGTAATTAAATTTTGCCCCAGGCCCTGATCAGTTGGCTTTGGGCTTCTCAGAAAAGAATCTAACTAGGTCCAACCATTATCATGACCATACATGGCCCATCCAACCAATGAATGATCAGGCCCAACTTTGGTTGGCCCACCTGACCACCATTTAGAAAGATGTATCCAAGAGATCATATAATGAATGATAATTTCATCAATCGATAAGCACTAGACCTTTGAGCCTCCAATGATTATCCAACTGATGGACTCACTGTCATCCACTTTAATGGGAGGCTATGATCAAATTATCATGTAACTATTTCATTTTAGGGACTAAATAGTTTTAGAGGATTTAATTTATAAAAGCGAGTAGGTCAGATTAACTAGCTTGTCATAATCCTCCCACTAACTTCATCAAGTCAGCTTAAGGGAGATCATTAATAGGCTGGTCTAGGAGCATCTAAATCAGTCAAACTGATTTACCTAGCTGACATGGGTCAGCTTGAATAGTTTTGCGATCTGATCAAAATATAATCTCACCAAGAGGTCAGATAAGTTCGATTAGTGGAAGGATCTGCTAGGATTGCCTTAGACACCATCAAAAATGGCCAGATAAGCGAGCTGCCAATTAAAAACCACCGATCTTAGTTATCTTAGACACCAACTGGTTTAATTAGTTTTAATTAAATCAACCTAACAGTTCATGCTAGACCGTGTAGCCAAGAATCAAGTCCATCTTGGATCTTGTTAAAGATATGGACTTGACCAACTATAACTATCATATTTGATCTAGAGAATCCTTAACCTAAGCTAAGAGAACAATTGATTACATTTAGTCAATTCTCTAATTAAGTCCATTCTTTAATCTAACCCTAGGTCTAACCTAATTAATGCACCTAATCTCCACTAACCCATTAACCCAATGTGTTATGATTCGTGTCATAGGATCTTCAATTTACAATCCTAGAACCTAATCAAGCAACTTCTTAATTCTTAATTAAGTTTTAGGCTGAGGGTTGGGGTTTGGCTTTTCGAAAATACTTCTTATATTTATAAAATATTTTTACAATATGGTTCTATCAACCAAGTTGCATGTTTGATTCATAATCAATATGCAAGTAACATGAATCTACTTTAGATCTAATCTAAATAAGTTCATGTAATTGAAATAGTTTCAATAATAATCAATCATAAATCTTTCTAGATCAAATCTAATATATTTATGAAGATTAAAATTAGATTAAAATATTTTTAATCAGATCATAAAATCTCTTAGATCTAATTTAAAATTTTATGATCAATATTTTAGATCAGCACGTATTAGGACAACCTATTCACTGTAAGGGATAAACCTTACAGCAGGACAACCTTATGGCAAGTCCATGCAATCTAAAATATTTTATTTTTAGATCTAAAACTATTTTAAATTTATTAAATCATAAATAAAATTAGATCAAATCTAATAAATTTATGATTAGAGTCAGATCATCACGAACTAGGATAACCAATTCACTGTATGGGGTAAACCTTACAGCAGGACAACCTTTGGCAGTTCATAAGAACTAATTTCTTTTTAATTTTAGATTTAATAATTAGATTATAAATTAGATCTAATCTAAGAAATAATCTATATGTGCATAAAAATTATATAATAACAACCTTGCTCTGATACCAATTGAAGAAACCAGATCTAGGGTTTTATAGGTAAACCTTAAAAACTTTTTCAAGATCTTACAGTGGAAGACTTAAATAAATTAAATATTTATTTAAATAAATTATAAATACCTAGATCTTAGATCTATTATATGATCAAGATATGATATTAAATCAAAAATTAAAATCAAATAGGAAAGTAAAAGGTTGATCAAATCAACCTAGATCTACACTACATCAAATGCAGGTATGAAGCTAATAGATCAGATCTATTACCTGAGCAAGTTAGATATTCCAACTTATCTGATTTGGGATTGAGGATGAAGTCATAAGCCGCACACACATCTAGCCTCTAGGAGTCATCCACACGAGCCTACGATCTCTGATCTAAAGTTCGATGTAGAAAATCAGCACAACATGCTAGTACTGTGCTGATCTTTCTTCGACGATCGATCCGATGCTCTCTTCTTCAAAATTTGGACTCTTCAAAAATGAGAAGAAAGATGAGAGTTTACGGATCTAAGACTCTCTTAGAAAAGACTCCAAGAAAGAAGGAGAGATTCAAAATAAAATAGCCCTAGAAGAAGACCCTCTTCTTTTTCTCTTTTCTCTCACCTAGATATCTAGTTTGGTGCCTATGAAACCCCCATGCCCAAGGACCCTCTTCCTTAGATTTTTGCACACCCCAAACTTCTCCCAATGATCTATATTCCATGAGAAAATCAAAATAAAATTCATCCAATAAATAGAGAAAAAGAAGAGTCCAAGTTGGATCAAAATCCTAGAATAGGAATATCCAAACATGGGAAGCTGTTGGGGCACCCAAGAGAGCGCTTCCTCCATAATTATTGGCATGGACCAGAAAAGGAGGGTGCACAAAAAAAAAATTATTTTCATAGAATAAGAAGAATTAATTAAAAAGGAGGTGGCGGCACTTAAGGAAAGGTATTTTGCTCAACAAGGATTCTACATCATTGAATCGTAAGCAAAACTAACTTCTCTTCTGACTTGGTCTTCCAACAAATTATCTTATTAGAAAAGGAGGAGAGAAAGAGGGCATGAGAAGCCATGGGAGTGGAGAATTTTCATGTGAGAAACAAAACAAAAAAGATATGGAGCGTGAGGATTAAGTGGCACAAGTGATAGGGAGTCCTAGTCACACTAGGACTCCTATTTTGACTTGATCAAATAAGATCTTTTAACCAAATAAAGTCAAGATTAAACCAACCTAACTAAATTAGATCCTAACCCATTTAAGAACTTAATTAAATTAGATTAAATTAGATTTAATTCTAATTTATTTTCTAATCAAATTAGAAAATTGGGTTAATCTGATTCTTAGTTAGACTAGGACTAGTTCTTCCTTACACTTGGCTTATCCAATAAATCAATTAGACTTGATCCAATCAAGTCCAAACCAAATCTAATTAAATCATTTTTAATTAAACTTAATCTCAGCCTATTGGCTTAATCAAATTAAGTTAATTAGCAATCCACTTGCTAATCGATCCTCCTGCAACACTTGCACTAGGCTAAACACCAATCGTATTGGTTATTTAATCCAAGAACGATTCTTAATCATTGATCAACCATCCGATCAGATTGTAAACTCTAATGTGCATGACCACATAGTTCAAATCTAAGTCAGTAGTGTACGAATAAATTTTTGTACCAATCGAAGTGATCATCCAGCAATGATACCCGACGGTCGGATAGGTCGAAGGTGTATAATACCATCCTTAGAATCCATATGGATATAGTTTCCATATAATTCATCCCCTTGACCACAATGCTCATAGGACACCTCAATGTTCAACTATCAACTCTGATCAGATTATCCATATTGTATTTTAAAATATCAAATCCATCTGATGGATTACCCTGGCCAAGGTTTTGCTATATTAAAATATAGTGATACATTCTTCTCCAACACTTGGAGTAGTCAATTCCATCTTGATCACACTCCGACTTCAAAAGTGCTTGCCTGTGCCTAGAAGCCTTTCATTGCTGAATTAGAAATTTACTTAATTTGGTACTAAAGCATAGTGAGTTGCTTGCAAGTCATTGAGGTGATCTCAGATCTTGGGGATACTTGTACCTATATCCCATCAGAGACATTCTTGACAGCAGAATGCTTTGAAGTTGGTCATGTTTAATGATGATGTACCCATACATCTCACCTGTATGCCATACCAGTATCTCCACACTCTTAGATTAGGAGGACAACCAACCTATATGTCATATAGCGATCTATGCTCGATAGACGCTGTTATCCTAATTAACAGCCTATCATTTGATCGTGAACAAATATAAGGACTAATCAATAAATCCTCTTTTTATCAAAACTAAACAGTCCTAAGACTTCATTATAATAATAGAATTCATTAGAACATGTAAACTTATGATGAAAAAGTTGCCAAAATATTTTTATTAATTAATAAATTAATTATAATTATTAAATAGCTCAACCATCAAAAGGCTGACGATTGACTTTGGAACATAATTCTCAACATGACATCAGATCATCATGATCAGATCTAAGAACTCTTGGATTTGATTGGTTCATTTAGGAATTTTTTAGAAAAATCTATCCTAGATCTGATCAGATCTGCACGATCCTGCATCAGAAAATGAGATTTTCCATCAACTGGTATCAGAGCTGCATTTGTAGTTCTTCAGATCTATTTTAGATCTAATTTATTTTTATTTATAATTTAATATTAAATAATTTTAAATATCATATCAGATGTGATTAGGTTTAAAATTAAAAAATTCAAATTAGAATAATTTAGATCTACAATGTATGAGATGCATGACTAGACTAGGTATAGAATAGTTCTATGTGTAGTCTAGCATAATCATATTTTTAATTTGATTAAAAATAATTTTAGATCTATTTAATTTTTATTTTTTTGAAGTTATAATTTTTATAACAAGATCTAGAAAATAGAAAATAGAGTTTTAATTTTTTTTCCATATGAGATATGAAAGATGCATGCTTAAACTAGTAATAGAATAGTTCTATAAAATATCTAGAATAGTTTTATTTGATGTGATCAAATTTAAATTTTATTTTTTAGATATTATATGTGATATATCAAATCTGAAAGCATGCATGTTTAATTCAGTTATGATATATAAGATGTATGCAAAACATCTATAAGTTAGATCATTAATTGTATATGCGATATATGATTTAGATCTAACTAGCTTTGCAGTAGAAATTATATTCCTAATTAAGACGTTCCCCTTGGCCATCCAATCATAAGAATAATGTAGGGTTTAAAGGCCCTCTCCTCCCATTTGATGGAATATTCTTATGATGTGTAGGGATGCTGCGCGTTTGTCCTTGATCAGAAATCAAAACTTATTTTTCTGCAAAACCCTAGATCCTGAAATCCAAGGATTTTGTTACATGTTTTATTTGTGAATCCAAAACTTAATTAAAAATTAAGATTATAAAATTAATTAAATGTAAAAATTATAAATTTTTAAATATAAGACATATTCATAAAATTTAGTTCGGGCTTGGGTAGCTCAATTAGGTCTAGCGGTTAATCAAATTGAATCAAGAGTTGGTTAGGTGAGATCAAAGAAAGCTTAGATTTGACCAGCCTAATAGGATTATGTCAAGATTAAGATCGAATCATATTGAGATGTGACTCAATCACGTCAAGACCTAATTTGGCTCCGTAGTTCGAGCCTGGATTGTAGGCTTACCCAACTGATTCTGATTCGATAATTTAGTATCTAAGATAAGTCTGGCAGATACGATCGACTAAATTTTAATTAGGAACTATTCGATCTGAATGCATTCTTGTCAAGTTAATGGTACATCCCTTCCATCGAACTCACTTACCTGGCCATTTGTGTCTATCCAGTTCTGATTTGAGGTGGCTAACAATTTGAACCAATCGATGCCACTAAGTTAGTCATAATTATTATGACTAAGTCAAGTCAAGTTTAAAGAAACCTAAATTAAATCTTTCTAAGAAAATATTAAGTCTAAGATCTTCCACCATTATAGATGTGTGGGCCCTTTTCAGAGTTGATTGATCTCGACTTGATATAGTAGTTCAGTTGCACTAGAAAGATGCAACCGTGTCTATTAGGCATTGGATGCTATGTGTTGGAGGATGGGTTAGACTCAATATTTTGGATATGGTGAGGGATCCAACAGGAATTCAATTCGTGCAAATGGTGGGTCAGACTTAACTAAGAAGTAGATCAATATTTTGGACATGATGAGATTCATGAATTAGAGATTAGGTTTGGATGCACCATAATTAGGGAATTATTGGATAGGAGTTATCTATTCATCTATTGACCCATCACTAATAACTATTAGGTAAGGTGATGAGCCAATCGGTGGGCCCGTACCATCCATTAAAAATCAATAATCATGAAGAATTTTGCATTTCTGCCAAAGAAGTATAGGGATATGAGTAAATAGTGGAAGGTTAATTTATTTAAAAATGAAACTCCTAAATAAATTGAGTAAGTCTAATTACAAAATCTAATTAGAAACTTTGACTCTCCATAGAAAAATATCTGTCCAATCTACTAGCCCATATCCTAGACACACATAGATTGACTGGACCCAACTACAAGGATTGGCTTCGAAACTTCAAAATTATTTTGGATTCTGAGAAGTTGACTCATGTGTTGGAACAGGATCCGCCAACTTTACCAGTCCATCCATCCACTAATCAGAGAGCATCTCTTGAGAAGTGGATGGATGAAGATAACAAAACCAGGTATTAATATTAGGCTCGATGTCTGATGTGCTGTAGCACTAACATGAAGACATTAAGACTAACTGCTAAATGTTGGCTCACCTATAAGAGTTGTTTGGCGAACAAAGTCATCCAGCGAAATATCAAGTCACTAAGGGACTGTTTAAGGCTCAGATGCATGGTGGGCAGTCGGTCCATGATCATTGTCTGATGATGATCAAGAACTTAGAAGAGCTTGAGAAGCTCGATGTCAAGTTAGATCAAGATCAGCATATTGATATAATTCTACAGTCCTTGATTGATGTGTATGGATAGTTCATCATGAACTACCATATGCATAAACTTTAGAATATCTTGGCTGAACTAATGAACATGCTGGTTACTGCTGACCTTTCTATGAAAGGTTCTAAAGGCTCAGTACTTGCTGTGGAGCAGACTTCTTCCAAGAGAAAATCTTTTGGAAGAACAAAAAATCCATGAAGAAGCAAAAGGTGGAAGGTGGGAAGAAGAAGAAGGCAGAGCTGAAGAAGAAGGCCGACAAGAAAAAATATTATCATTACAACACTAACGGCCATTGGAAGCAAAACTGTCTTTTGTACCTGGCCAGCTTGAAGAACAAGAAGGAGCTAGGTCCTTTTGGAGATATGCTCCTTATAGAATCTAACCTTATGATTTCTTCTGCATCTAATTAGGTGCTTGACTCTAGTTCTAGTACTTACTTGTACACTTCTATGTAGGGTCTTGAGGATAGTAAGAGACTGAGGGATGGTGAGATGATCCTACATGTCAGAAATGGAGCAAGAGTTGCTATTGCGATCATGAAAACCTACCCTCTATGATAACCATCAGGATTAGATTTAGTTGTTAGGAATTATTTTTATGTGCCTGTAGCAAGCAGGAATTTGATTTTTTTTTCATGTTTAGCACAGAAAGGCTATGTAATTCATTTTTTAAGAACCATTGTAATATTTTTTATGAAAGAAATAAAATTATTAGTGGTTTTCTTATAAATGGTGTCTATTAGTTATATATTGATATTTCTATTTTTAATATGGAGCAAAATGTGAATGCCATAGGATCAAAGCAACCTAGGGATAGTCTAAATGATAGGATCTTTAGCATCTTAGGCTATGTCATATAGTTGAAGATAGGTTTCACAAATTGGAGAAATCTGGATTATTGAGTTTGTTGACTTTCAAGTCATATCCAACTTGTGAATCATGCCTTCATGGCAAAATGACCAAGCTTCCTTTTGTAGGACATGGAAAAGGTGCCACATACCTACTTGCCCTAGACACACTGATGTATGCGGCCCATTTGATGTGCCAGATAGGGGCAATTATGTCTACTTCATTACCTTTATCGATGACTTATCTCAGTACGGGTATGTGTATTTGATGCGACATAAGTTTGAAGCTTTTTACAAGTTTAAGAAGTTCAGACTCAAAGTAGAAAAGCAAATAGAAAAACTTATTAAGGTTCTTCGATCAGATCGAGGAGGTGAATACCTTAGCTAAAAATTCTTAGACTATCTTAAGGACAAGGCATAGACTTTCAATGGACTCCATCTAGAATGCCTTAACTCAATGGGATTTTAGAATGGAGAAATCAGACATTATTAGATATGGTCCAATCCACGATGAGCTTTATGAACCTTCCTGAGTTTCTTTAAGGACATAATCTGATGACTGCTATATATTTACTAAATAGGGTTTTCTCTAAGACTGTTCGTACCACACCATATGAGATATGGTATGGTAAGAAATAAAGTCTGAGTCATCTCAGAATTTGAGATTGTCCGACCCATGTCAAGAGACAATAGATGGATAAATTAGAGTCTAGATCCTTTAGAGCTTAGTTTATTGGATATCCTAAAGAGTCATTAGGATATTATTTCTATCTCCTGAAAGATCACAATGTGATTGCGAATCGACATGCCATTTTTCTTGAAAAATAGTTTATTTAAGATGGTGGCATCGGAAGGCAGATTAAACTCGAGAAGAAAGTTTTCGATGAGAAATGAGCTAAGAAACCTATGGAACCTATTGGGGATAAACCACGCTCCCACCGAAGTCCAGTCGGATGCTCAGTCGATAATGCAACCGATGGTCAAGGAAAAGCTTCAGCGGACGAGTCTTAGCTGAGCTCCTTAGTGGCAGAACTTTTATGGGAGCCGAACTCCTTTCGAACACCTCCAGCAATCGAGCTTCTATGAAAGTCGAACTCCTTCCAAACTCCTCCAGCAATCGAGCTTCTATGAAAGTCAAACTCCTTCCGGACTCCTCCAGTAGTCGGGCTTCTATAGGAGCCAAACTTCTTGTGGACTCCTCCAGCAGCCAAACTTCTACAGGAGCCAAACTCCTTCCAAACTCCTCCTCCAGTCGGGCTTTTGTTGAAGCCAAACTCCTTATAGACTATTCCTTCAGACGGATTCCTACAGGCAATCCCACTACTGAATGGTTACAATTATCACGATAATTATGATTGTCATTTTTAAAGATAACATGATCGGCATTTATCAAGTCAATCACGATTGGCATTTATCAGGATGGTTATGATGGTCATTAATCAAGATAGTTACAACAAGCTCCGTCTATAAAAAGGGACCCTCTAGATACATTTGCTCTAAGCTCTCCTCTCTTCCTCTAAACTCTATCGAACTCATTCCTGAGCACTCCATCTCTATTGGCCAGAAGAGCTGACTTGATCATCGGAGGATCCTACCAGAGCCACTACCACTGACTCCGGATGAAACTTTATTTTGCAGGTCACCGACGATGACCTCATCCTTCTCCACTCTAGCTCGATCTGACATCAACCAGATTCTACACCAATAGATTTGGTGCTAGAGGAAGGGCAGCCCTCTGCCTCCGAGGTTCTCTTATTCTTAAAGAAGTGCTCAGCGACGACCTCTCTCTTCCCTCTCTAGAGATCTCCCTTCTTTCTCTCTAGAATTCTTTTCTAAGAGAAAATGCCCCTCAGGAGAGCTTCAATCCGACGATCGACAGCCTCCACGACCCGATTCTATTCAGATCCATCTGCTCCCGCTCTAGCCCCGACAACCGAGGTTCCATCTATAGCTGCTATGGATGTGGAGTAGTTCAACCTGCTTGTCCAGTAGGTTCGTGGCCTCACGGAGGTAGTGCAGGCCATGCGGCAGCCCTCGGCGGTGACCCCACTGGAAAACCCACCATTTGGATGTCGAAAACCAACCGCAAGGAAGAGTACTTGGGCTAGCATACCCATCGCATGTGGGAAGGAGAAATAGAGAGCAGAGGATCTATTTTTGAATTGTGGTTCTCCTTTGGAGGAGACCTTCCCCAACTATAGTCGGAAGCCCCCTAAGGTCTGCAACCAATACGACGCCCTCGATCACAGATTGTGGGAGATGGATCGATGGATTGAGGAGCTCGACCACATCGTCTTAGCTCACCTTGACAATGTTTGCACCGATCCTCGTTTCTCCCCCCAAATTATGTAAGAGCCCATCCTGCCGAACTTTGAGCTTCCTCAATTCAAAAGCTATGATGGAACTTTTGATCCAGTTGATCATTTAGAGGCCTTCCAGACCATGATGCTACTCCATCATGCACCAGATGCCGTATTGTGCTGAGCCTTCCCATCTACCTTAAAGGGAGCAGCGAGAAACTGGTATTCGATGTTGAAGTTAGGTATGATCTTCTCTTTTGATCAGATGAGCCATCGATTCATGGCTCAATTCATTAGCAGCCGACGTCCACGTTGAAGTTTGGATTCCCTGATGAATTTCAAGCAGAAGCAGGGAGAATCCATCTAGGCTTTTGTCACTCAGTTTAATGTCATGGCATTGGAGGTTCGGGACCTGGACTAGTCCATTGCGATGGCCACGCTCAAGGACGGCCTTCAGAAGAATGACTTGCTATTCTCCCTGGAGAAAAAGTATCCCAGGGACTTCGCCAATCTGCTGGCTCGAGCTGAAGGTTATGCCTGGGTTGAAGAGGCCTTCAGGGCCAAGGATGATGAAGGAAAGCCAAGTGAAGCTCGACTGTGTTCCCAGACTCCTTCTAGGCATAGGCGAGCCCGAACTCCCCCTCAAGCCCGAGAGCATGAAAGCCCCGATGGAAGGGCATGAAAAAGTCCTCCCCCAAGGAGCTAGAACCACCAATGAGGGAGGAACGATAAGGAGATCGACCGCCTCCCAATGTCAAAGCCAAGAGAAGCTTGCTCTGAATTGAGAAGGCCAACATGAGATAGAGGACTCACCGCCCAAGGGAACTCAGAGGAACAATGCCCCTACGACCCTAAAGCATAGAAAATTTGGGGGTATGCTGCTAGTAACTTTCCTTCGGTAAAATTCTTCTATTTCAATAATATTATTTCTAGGTGCAAAATCTATGTGATGATAGGAAAGAAGCAGCCAATAGTTACCATGTTAGAAACAATAGAAGAACCTCATCCTAACATGAGCCAACCAAAGTCCTTCAACCTCGACTGTAGGACATAAGATCTCCCTTGAGGCAACCTCAGCCATAAGAGATAAGATCTCCCCCGAGGATCCGAGCCGATCTTGACTGCAGAAGATAAGATATCCCCTGAGGCAATCTCGACTGCAGGAGATAAGATCTCTCCTGAGCACCCAATAATAACCTCGGCTATAGGAGATAAGATCTTCCTTGAGATAACCTCGACCATAGGAGATAAGATCTCCCTCGAGCGATCAGACCAACCTGGACTGCAAGAGATAAGATCTCCCCCGAGCATCCGCAACAATCTCGACTGCAGGAAATAAGATCTCCTTCGAGGCAATCTCGACTGCAAGAGATAAGATCTCTCCCGAATGCCAGCATCAACCTCGACTGCTAGAGATAGGATCTCCCACGAGGGTCCGAGCCAATCTTAGCTGCAGGAGATGAGATCTTTCTCGAGTGCCCACCACAATCTCGATCGCAGGAGATAAGATCTCCCTTGAGTGATCGAACCAACCTCGGATATAGGAGATGAGATCTCCCTCGAGTGCTCACAACAACCTCGATTGCAGGAGATAAGATCTTACCTGAGGTAACCTCGATCGTAGGAGATGAGATCTCCCCTAGCCAACTTCGGCAGTAGGAGATAAGATCTCCCCCGAGCGCCCGCATCAACCTTCACCGTAGGAGATAAGATCTCCCCAAAGTGTCTGAGCCAACCTCGACTGCAGGAGATGAGATCTCTTCCAAGCATCCACAACAAGCTCGACCGTAGGAGATAAGATCTCTTCCGAGCGATCGGGCCAACCTCGATTGCAGGAGATGAGATCTCTCCCAAGCACCCGTAACAACCTCGATTATAGGAGATAAGATCTTCCCGGAGGTAACCTTAGCCATAGAAGATGAGATCTCCCTCGAGTCAACCTCCGCTGTTGGAGATAAGATCTCTCCCGAGTACCCGTATCAACCTCGGCTGTAGGAGATTAGATCTCCCCAAGTCGACCTCGGCTGCAGGAGATATGATCCCCTGATCTTTGACTTCAACGGATGCAGAGCCCGAAAAAGGACTTCGGCAGTCGCATATTTTGGTAATCCCTTCCTTCAAATTTCAAACTTGGGAGTGGAAGAACTATTGTTGGGGATAAACCCCACTCCCATCAAAATCCAATCGGATGCTCAGCCGATAATGCAATCGATAGTCACAGGAAAGCTTTAGCAGACGAGCCTTAGCCGAGCTTCTTAGCAGCCGAATTTCTATGGGAGCCGAACTCCTTCCGAATTTCTTCAGCAATCGAGCTTCCATTAAAGCCAAACTCCTTCCGAACTCCTCCAGCAACCAAGCTTCTACGAAAGCCGAACTCCTTTCAGACTCCTCCAGCAGTCGGGCTTCTATAAGAGCCGAATTTCTTCTGAACTCCTCCAGCAGTCAGGCTTCTATAGGAGCCAAACTCCTTCCGAACTCCTCCTCCAGTCGGGCTTTTATGGAAGCTAAACTCCTTACAAACTATTCCTTCAGATGGATTCCTACAGACGATCCCACTGCTTAACAATTACAATTATCATGATAATTATGATTATCATTTATCAAGGCAATACGATCGGCATTTATCAAGTCAATCATGATCGGCATTTATCAGGATGCTTACGATGGTCATTAATCAAGGTAGTTACAACAAGCTCCATCTATAAAAAGGGATCCTCCAGATATGTTTGCTCTAAGCTCTCCTCTCCTCCTCTAAACTATGCCAAACTCATTCCTGAGCACTCCATCTCAGTTGGTCAGAAGAGCTGACTTGATTGATAGAGGGTCCTGTCGGAGCCACCACCACCGACTCCGAACAGAACTTTATTTTGCAGATCACCAACGGCGACCTCATCCTTCTCCACTCCTGCTTGATTCGGCATCAATCAGATTCTGCACCAACAAAACCCAATCAGATTGAGCCAACCTAGACACTATCTTCTCTACCTCATAGATCAAGAAAAATTTTTCATCCTCCTGAAAGGTACTTAGGTACTATATCAGAAGACGTAGAGAAAATATTCCTTATAATAAATTGGGGTTATGGTGATGATCCCAAAACCTATGATGAGGTGATATCAGATATGGACTCCAAGAAATGGTTAGAGGTAATGAGGTCATAGATTGACTCAATGCATTCGAACCAAGTCTGGACTTTGGTAGATCCATCTAATGGTATAATACCTATTGGATGTAAATGGATCTTCAAGAGAAAGATAGGTGCTAATGAAAATTTAGAGACATTCAAAGCATGGCTCATAGCGAAAGGGTATAGTTAGCGCAAGGGCGCTGACTATCAGGATAGTTTTTTGTCAATAGCCATGCTCAAATCAATTCGCACATTGCTTGCTATTGTAGTCTATTTTGATTAAGAAATATGGTAGATGAACATAAAAATGGCATTCTTAAATAGATATCTTAAGGAAGATATATATATGGAATAGCCACTAGATTTCACATCTAGTGATAATGATCATAAGGTATGCAAGTTGCAAAGGTCCATATATGGACTTAAGCAAGCTTCTCGAAACTGGAATGCTCATTTCAATGATGTAATCAAATCATTTGGATTCATTAAGAACGAGGAGGAGCCCTATGTTTTCAAAAAGGTTAGTGAGAGCGTTATTATCTTCCTCGTATTGTACGTAGATGACATCCTCTTAATTAGAAATGATATTCTCATGTTGACTACAGTCAAAATATGGTTGTCTAAGGAGTTCTCTATGTAAGATCTAGGAGAGGCATCCTTTATTCTGAGAATTAAAGTCTATAGGAATAGACTGAATAGGATGTTGGGGCTCTCACAAAAAATGTACATAGAGGAGGTGCTAAAAAGGTTTAGCATGAAAAACTCCAAGAGAGGATTAGTGCCCTTCAGACATGGCATTCATCTCTCCAAGAAGATATGCCCTAGTACACCTGAGGAGATTGAATGCATGAGCAAGATCCCTTATGCTTCAGTAATAGGGAGCCTCCTATATGCCATGCTATGTACATGACCTGATATTGCCCATGTTGTAAGTCACAAGTAGGTATTAGTCGAATCCAAGCAAAGTGTACTGGACTTTTGCGAAATGTATCCTTAAGTACTTGAGAAGAACTAAGGATATGTTTCTAGTTTTTAGTAATGGAGAACTCCAAGTCCAGGGGTATACAAACTTGGATTTTATGCCCAACATAGATGATCAAAAATCAACTTTTGAAAGACTATTTATTTATAATGGTGGAGCTATCAGTTGGAAGAGTTCCAAGTAGACGGTGATAGCAGATTCCACCATGAAAGCAGAGTACATCACTGCGTCAGAGGCTGCAAAGAAGGCATTCTGGTACAAGAAGTTCACCATAGAGCTCGAAGTGATGCCATTAGATGTCGTCCCTCTATACTGCAACTATAATGGTGCCATAGCCCTAGCTAAGAAGTCGAGGTCTCACCAAAAATCTAAGCACATCGAGCAACGATACCACCGCATCTACCATTACCTCGAGAAGAAATATGTCGAGGTCAAGAGAGTCGACACTATAGATAATGTGGCTGATCCGCTGACAAAGCCATTGAGCCAGCAAAAGATCGAAGCCCACCTTGAAAAGATGAGACTTAGATTTGTAGCTAATTGGCTTTAGATCAAGTGGGAGTTTGTTAGATGTGTGTCTTAAAAGCCAAGTTGGTTAAACACTTATAATACACTTCCAAGGGCAATTTTAAAATTTTAACTATAAATTAATAAAAAAATTATTTTCTATCATAATGTGTATTTAAAGTATCTGTGATATATCCTTTGAGTTAATGATAATGATAATTTATATTTTCAAGAGTTGAAACTTGAGACATGAATTTTTATAATTAACTCAGAAACTACTTCCGACCGTAGGATCATCATGAGGATGGTGATCTATCGAGAAGGTTTCTGTACGATCACTTTCTTAGGATAGATGTGTCTTGAGTCTATGGTGTGAGGACATTGGAGCGTGACCACCTCGAGCGTGACCACCTCGAGCAGTCATAAAAAAGTCTACCTTCTCGTCGATGACTGGCTCGATGCTATAGTGGTGTATTTGGTTTTTTGACTTGAGGTGTTTCGGTAGTTCACCTTGAGGATGTTATAGTTTGATTACACCATAACTCAATCTCCAAGCCATTCAAAATCCTGAGGTGTATGTTGGCTATATCATGTTCATTGTAGGAATTAGATTGCACCAATATTGGATCTATCTACCTCAGTAACTGAGGAGTGGCCCTAAGATAATCATGATATTGAGTCCTTAAGCCCATGACTATGGCAGTGTGAAGATGATAGAAAGAGTTTCTATTAGGGTTTCACATTGGACTTGAATCGAATGATTAATTCATATGATAGATGTTGGGTTTGCCGAGTTCACCTTAACCCTAATCCTATCGGAGCTCAAGATAGAAGAACCCAATCATATAGATAATTGCATCGAGAGATTTGTTTTCAATTCTAATGGATTGCCATCATATACTATTAGGTGTCACTGGTTGATTTTTGGAGCAATTTGAATGATTTCGATGATTGATCATTCTAATTGTATGAATCAGAAAAGTTCTGGTCCATCAAAAGGTATTTCGATAATGTCGATGATGTTGATGATAGAGATCATGACATATCTCATACATATGGAACTAAACCTAATTAGGTCACATAGATAAGAATTTGGATCTAGATGTCATCAATTGAGCTATTTCAGTTTGATTGATTTGGATTAGATCCAATCAAGTTCAAGATAATCATGCTGGCACACGATTGAGCCTGACTTTCTCCTTATGTAATCTTTCTGATTCATCGTAACTATGTCAAATTTGATTTGACTCATTCTTGTTTCATGAATAGATTTATTTTCATTTGACTAGAATCTATCCAGATTAGATTAATTATACAAATTAAATCCATTCATAGTGCAAATGGACTAGGGTCAAAAGTTGACCTATTTGAGTGAATTGAGGGTCATCTGATCATGTACTTCTAAAAAATTTTTTAGAAATTATTTTGATTTAATTTTTGATAATGTGATAGAATACGAGTCATACATTGGGTGTACTAAATTTTGTAATTTTTGGAGGTGACTTGACTTAGTAATGATAGAGTTTGATTTGGATCAAACTCTTGAGAGAAAACTCTTGGGCGTAGTGGACTCTTCTTTATCTACTCATGCTGACACCTTTTTGAAGTCTTTTTGGCATGAAAACTAGATAGGATCTAGTACACTACGTGGAGAATAATACCTAAAGTCCTAATGATAAAAAATAAAATAGTTATTTTGGTCAAATAAGACTCCATTTGGCATTGGTATTTGATATAAATCCTTCTCATGCCAAGGCACTTCAACGCAAGTTTTATTTTTCACCCAAAAGGCTACCACCCCTTCCATCTTCCATGCTCCCTCTAATCCTCTCTCTCCCCTTCTTCTACGTGCCAAAAGTTGGGCAAAAATCAAACAAGAGTTTAACATCTACGCGATGGTGTTCATGAGACGGACAAGCTGCCTTCTCAAATTATTTTGAAGGTTCTTTAGATTAGATTCAGATTTGATCTTTAAAAAAAAGATTTGTGAGGAGAAGACGTCTAGATCCTATCCGAGTGGATATTGGTAGAGGTCAGGTGCATGCACGGCTCCTTCCAGAACCTCAAGAAAGATCAGGATCATCGTATGATAATCAGATTACCCAAACAAGGTAAGAAACTTAATTTAATTTAATTTTATTTTTAGTTTTTAATATCAGATCATCATGATTAGATTTAAGAAATATTAGATTTGATTAGATTATTTAGAAATTTTTTAGAAAAATCCACCCTCGATCAGATTAGATTTGCACAATCCTATGGTGGAAAATTAGATTATCCATCAGCGGTGTGGTTGAAGAAGTTCATCACCAAGCTTGGAGTGGCATCTTCTCTTGATGGTCCAGTTCTGCTCTTTTATGATAGCTCTAGAGCAATTGCTCAGGTAAAGAAATTAAAGGCACGCTAGCGGATGAAGCAAATTCTACATCGCTACCACCTTGTTCGAAAGATCATGGATCAAGGTGACATCGACCTTCAGAAGATCGACAAAAAGGAGAACCTGGCCAACCCATTCACTAAAGCCATTGCGGTGAAGTAGTTTGATGACTTCAAGTCAAAGATAGGTATTAGATACTACATCGATTAGCTTTAGTCTAAGTGGAAGATTGTTGAAAATAATATCCTAAAACCAATCATCAACCCATTGGTTGTGCTGATTTTTTGTAATTGTATAAGAATTATTAATGAATAAAAGTTATTTTTATATTTTTCATCATAAATTCTTTCATTTTCTAATGAACTCCTATGTTGTGGTGATGTCCTTAGGACTATTTAGAATCGATAAAGAAGAATTTGTCATTTAGTCCTTAAATGTATTTACAACCAAATGATACGTTGTTACTTAGGATGATAATGTTTATCGAGTATAGATTGTTGTTGAAGAAAAAATCTAGTTTTCTGGATCAGGTTCATTCAGATCTGATTGGATCAAGAAAGATATTTTAAAAATTTTACTCTTCGATCCAAATCAGATCTAAGACTTTTCGAATTTGATATTATTAATCTAATAAAAAAATAAAATTAAATAAAGGATAAATTACATTTAATTTAATTTTATCTTATTACGAGTAATCTGATTATCCTGTGATGATCCTGATGTCTGCTTGAGGTTCTGGATCTAGCCATGCAAGTGCCTGGCCTCTACCGATATTCACTCGGATTGGATCTAGAAATCTCCTCCTTCTTTATCACTTCTTCAAAAATCAGATCTGGATCAGATTTTGAAGATCTTCAAAATTCCTTTTGAAGATCGGGTGTCGTCTCTTGTAGCAGTGCTGCCTTCTTCCTTTCTCGTCGCCTTTCTCTTGCTTGGATCACACCAAACTGAAGCCCAAAACCTTTTGGGTGTGGAGAGGAGAGAGAGAATTAGAGGTAGGTATGGAGAGGGAGGGAGTGGGGATATATGGCATGGGCAAAGGGCAAAAGATCTAAATCCTAGGCGTAGACAAGATTTATGTAGACCCTACTGTACCATGCAGTGCCTCATCATCCCGACCAATCATGGATCTTTATGCAATCAAATCTAAATCTGATTGATGAGATGACATCATCTGATCTAATCAGATTAGAGTCCCTCTGGAACCTCCTTAGGTGGCACCAAGACTGGTCAAAGATAAATCTTTGGCACCACCTCGGTAGAATGCATGAAGCAACCTGGAGTACCATCTATATGGGACTCTAGGCATCATCATCTTTGGGCGCACACCTTCCTAGGCATGCACCCCCTCCCTTTCCTCTTTTTAGCAGGAGGACAAAGCCCCATCTTCTCTCCTATGGGTGTATGATACATAGGTAGATGTCTAAGTGTCAAAGGTCAATGTTTGATCAAAGTTAAAAGACAAGATTTAGCAGGTGACAAAAAATGGTAGATGTTGTGTCAAATTTATCTCATAAATTAAGACAACCCTTTTTAACCTAGACAAGCTACAGTCAGACTAAGTAAAGATTCCTGAGTGAGCCCAAACACATTAGGCTTAGTCGAGATAATTTTTAATGAATGTTAAAGGAGAGCATTAGGCTTAATCATGTGCTAGCATGATTTTCTTGAACCTAATTGAATCTTATTCAAATCAATTGAACTGGATTAGTCCAATTGATGATATCCAGATCGAAACTTTTATTTTTATGACCCAATTAGATTTAGTTCCATATGGTAATGAGATATGTCGTGATCTCTATCATCGACATCATTGAAACACCTTCCGATGAATCAAAACTTTTTTGATTCAAACAACTAGTTTGATTGACCATCTAAATCATTCTAATTGCTGTTAAAATCCACCAGTGACACCTAGCAGCTGAACGAAAAAACCTATTTTCTGGATTAGGTTCATTCAGATCTGATTTGATCAAGAGAAATATTTCAAAAATTTTCTTCTTAGATCTAAATCAGATTTGATACTTTTTAGATCTAATTTGATGGATCTAATAAAATAAACTAAATTAAATTAAATTAGATTTAATTTATACCTTGTTCTTGGGTAATCTAATTACCTTGTGATGATCCTACTGATTGCCTAAGATTCTGGATGCAGCCACGCAATCGCCTAGCCTCTACCGATATCCACTCGGGCAGGATCTAGATATTTTCTCATTCTCAATCTTTTTTTTAAATATTAGATCTGGATCTAATCTTGAAGATCTTCAAAACAACATTTGAAGATTCGATGTCGTCTATCATAGAAGTTTTGCATTCTTCCTTCCTTGTCATCTTTGTCTTTCCTGGATCTCACCAAACTGAAGCCCAAAGCCCCTTGGGTATTGAGAGGAGAGAGAGGATCAGAGATAGGCATGGACGGAAGAGGGAGTTGGCCATGTGGTGCGGGCAAGGGGAGAACCTCTCTAAACCTAGGTGTAGACAGGGTTTATATAGACCCTGCTGTGCCATGCAGTGCTACATCATCTAGACCAATCACATCTCTTCTTGCAATCAGATCTAAATCTAATTGGTGGGATGACATCACTTGATCCAATCAGATGAGAGCTCCTCTCCAACATCCTTAGGTGGTGCCAAGACTGGTCAAAGTGGAGTCTTTGGTGCCACCTAGTTTGATGCCCAGAAGCAACCTAGAGTCCCATCTATATGGGACTCCAAGCGTCACCATTCTTGTGTGCACGCCTCCTAGTTTGATGCCAAGAAGTAGCCTAGAGTCCCATCTATATGAGACTCCAGGCATCACCATTCTTGGGTGCACGCCTCCCTAGGCATGCACCACCTTCTTTCCTCTTTCTAGCAGGGGGACAAGCCCTTATCTGCTCTCCTATGGGTGCATGACACATTGGTAGATGTCTAAGGGTCAAAGGTCAATATTTAACCAAAGTCAAAAGACAAGAACTAGCAGATGACAAAAAATAGCAGGTGTTGTCTTAAATTTATCTCATAAATTAAGATAATCCTTTTCTGACCTGGACAAGCTCCAGTCAAACCAAGTAAAGGTACCTGAGTGAGTCCAAACATATTTTGCTCAGTCGATAGAACATTTAATGATTGTTGAAGGAGAACTTTAGGCTTAATTATGTGCTAGCACCATTTTCTTGAACTTAATTGAATCTAATTCAAATTAATTGAACTGGATTAGTCTAATTGATGATATCCAGATCTAAACCCATATTTATGTGACCCAGTTAGGTTCAATTCTATATGGTAATGAGAAATGTCACGATCTCTATCATCGCTATCATCGAAATACCTTTTGATGGATCAGAACTTTTTTTATTCAGACAACTAGAATGATCGATCATCCAAATCATTCTAATTGCTCCCAAAATCCACTAGTGACACCTAGCAGTATATGGTGGCAACCCATTAGAACTAAAAATGAACCTCTCGGTGTAATTACATGTATGATTAAGTTCTTTTATCTTAAGCTCTGATTGATTTAGGGTTAAGGTGAACTCGTCAAACCCTAATTTCTATCATATGATTTAACCATTTGATTCAAGTCCGATGTGAAAACCTTAATAGAAACTCTTTCTATTATTTCACTCTCTATCATGGCCATGGGCTTATGGACTTGATTCTCATAATCATCATGGGGCTGCTCCTCATCTATCGAGGTAGATAGATTCTCTCTTAGTGCAATCCAATTCTTACATTGAACATAATGAAGGGAAATCCTGATTTCCCGGTCCAGGTTCGTCCAGATCTGATTAGATCAAGAGATATATTTCAAAAATTTTCTCTTGACCTTAATCAGATCTTGATATGTTTTAGATCTGATTCTTATTATTTTAATAAATAAAATAAAAGAAGATAAATTAAATCAAATTCAATTTACCTGATTTGGGTAATCCTATTACCCTGTAGATGATCCTGATTGCAGCGGAAGGTTCTGGATCTTAGCCACGCAAGCGCCTGGCCTCTACCGGTATCCACTCGGGTTGGATCTGGAGAACCTCTTCTTTTCTATCACACCTCCAAAAATCAGATCTGGATCTGATCTGGAGGATCTTCAAAACTCTTTTGAAGATCTGCAGTCGTCCTTTTGCAGCAGCGCAGCCTTCTTGCTTTTGATCGCCTTTCCTTGATCTGAATCGCACCAACCTAAGTCCAAAACACTTTTGGACGTGGAGAGCAAGGGGAGAAGAGAGTATGGGCATGGAGAAGGAGGGGAGAGGCAGCCTTGGGGGTGTGGGAAATCTCTTTTCAATAAGACTTTCTTGGAATTAGGGTTGGGCGCAGGGTCTTATTTATAGACTAAGCATGATCCAACTCCTCTTCCTCTCCAACCAATCACAACCCTTTGTGAAATCAGATCTAAATCTGATTGGTTGGGAATAGAGACCCCTGGATTCCTCCTTAGAGGGTGCCTAAGACCAGTCAAACTTGGATTCTTAGTAGAACTCTAATTGGAATCCAAAAGGGAGGTGGAGTCCTTGTCCAACAAGGACTCCTAGGCGCCTCCTAACTTGGGCTCACGCCACCCTTGGCGTGCGCCCTTCTCCTTGCCAGGTTCTGGCAGGGGGACAGGCCCCCACCAGCTCTCCAATAGGTGCATGACATGTGGTCAAAAGTCAAAGTGTCAATGGTCAACGTTTGACCAGTCAAAGGTAGACTTTTGACCAAAGTCAAAGAACAAGAAATGGCAGGTGACCAAAAATGGCAGGTAATGTCTTACAAATAAGACAACCTTTTCTGACTTGGACAACCTCCAGTCAGACCATATGAAGGCCTCTGATTGAGCACAAACTCCTTTGGCTCAGTCAGGACAACTTATTTATGATAGTAAAAGAAGAACGTTAGGTTCAATCGAGTGCTAGCACGATTTCCTTGAACCTAATTGAATCTCATTCAGATCAATTGAACTAGATCAGTTCAATTGATGATCACCAGATTCAAACCCTTGTTTGTGTGACCCAGTTAGGTTCAGTTCTGTATGGTAATGGGATATGTCATGATCTCTATCATCGACATCATCGAAACTCCTTTCGATGGATCAGAACTCTTCTGATTCGAACAGCTAGAATGATCGATCATCTAAATCATTCTAATTGCTCCCAAAATCCACCAGTGACACCTAGCAGTATATGGTGGCAACCCATCAGAGCTGAATGCGAACCTCTTGGTGCAGCTACCTGTGTGATTAAGTTCTTCTATCTTGAGCCCCGATCAGATTAGGGTTAAGGTGAACTCGTCAAACCCTAGTCTCTGTCATATGATGTAATCAATCATTCGATTCGAAGTCCAATGTGAAAATCTAAATAGAAACTCTTTCTATTATTTCACTCTGCCATGGCCATGGGCTTCTGGACTTGATTCTCATGATCATCATAGGGCTGCTCCTCTACCACCGAGGTAGATAGATTCCATCTTGATGCAATCCAGTTCCTACAATGAACATGCTATAGCCAACATACACCTCAGGGTTCCATATGGCTAGGAGACCGAGTAATGGTGTAGTCAAACTATAACACCCTCAAGGTGAACTGCCGATGCATCTCAGGTCAAAGAACCAGACACACTACTGCAGCATCGAGTCAGTCATTGACGAGAAGGTAGACTCCCTAATGACTACTCGAGGTGGTCACGCTCAGTGCCCTCGTTCTCTAACGAGTACCTGTACTCTCGCTCCGGTGTCTCCACACCGTAGACTCAAGACTCATCTACTAAAGAGAAGCGATTGTACACCAACCTTCCGGATCAATCACCATCCTCGTGATGATCCTATGGTCGGGAGCATTTTATGAGTTAATAATGATTATTCATGTCTTAAATTTTCAACTCTTGAAAATATGAATTATCATTACCATTAACTCAAAGGATGTATCACAGACACTAAATACACATATGTGATAGAAAATAACCCATTTTATTGATTATAGTCAAAATTATAATTTTGCCCCTAGAAGTGTATTACAAGTGTCAGCCAATTCTGGCTTCTAGGGCACATATATCTAACAATCTCCCACTTGTCCTAAAGCCAATTGGCTACAAGTCTAAGTCCCATCTTCTCAAGGTGGGCTTCGATCTTCTGCTGGCCCAACGGCTTTGTAAGTGGGTCTGCCACATTATCTGCGGAGTTGACTCTCTTGACCTCAACGTAACCTTTCTCAAGGTAATCGCGGATGAGATGGTATCACCGTTTTGCTTGGAACTCTTCCAGCTGACAGCAACATTGCACACAGACTCCCAGATGTCGACTTTCGATCATCTACATCGGACATGAAATCCGAGTCTGTGTATCCCTGGACTTGGAGTTCTCCATTACCAAAGACCAACATCATATCCTTAGTTCTTCTCAAGTACTTAAGGATACATTTCACAGAAGTCCAGTGTTCTTCACCTGGATTTGACTGATATCTGCTTGTGACACTCACAGCATGGGCTATATCAGGTCGTGTACATAGCATGGCATACATGAGGCTCCCTATTGCAGAAGCATAAGGGATCTTGCTCATGCATTCTATTTCCTCAGGTGTGCTAGGGGCACATCTTCTTGGAAAGATGAATACCATGTCTGAAGGGTATTAATCCCCTCTTAGAGTTTTCCATACTAAACCTCTTTAGTACTTCCTCTATGTACATCTTCTGTGAAAGTCCTAGCATCCTATTCGGTCTATCCCTATAGACCTTAATTCCTAGAATAAAGGATGCTTCACCTAGGTCTTTCATGGAGAATTCCTTGGACAACCATATTTTGACTGATTGTCAACATGGGAATATCATTCCCAATAAGGAGGATGTCATCCACGTACAATACGAGGAAGACAACAGCGCTCCCACTGACCTTTTTGAAAACACACATGGTTCCTCTTCATTTTTGATGAAACCAAACTTTTTTGATCACATCATTGAAATGAGTGTTCCAGCTCCGAGATGCTTGCTTAAGTCCATATATGGACCTTTGCAGCTTGCAAACCTTGTGATCAGTATCACTGGATGTGAAACCTAGCGGCTGTTCCATATAGATATCTTCCTCAAGATATCCATTTAAGAATGCCGTTTTCACGTCCATTTGCCATATTTCATAATCGAAATAGGCTGCAACAGGCAAGCAATGTGCGGATGGATTTTAGCATAGCCACTGGGGAAAAGGTATCCTGATAGTCAATGCCTTCGCGTTGACTATAACCTTTTGCCACTAGTCTAGCCTTGAATGTCTCCACATTCCCATCTGCACCAATCTTTCTCTTGAAGATCCATTTACACCCAATAGGTACTATACCTTCTGGTGGATCTACCAAGGTCCAGACTTGGTTTGAGTGCATCGAGTCAATTTCTGACTGCATTGCCTCTAGCCATTTCTCGGAGTCGATATCTGATATCGCCTCGTTGTAGGTTTTGGGATCATCACCATGAGCACCATTACCTACGAGGAACATTTCCTCTACTTCCTCTGAAATAATACCTAAGTATCTTTCAGGGGGATGGAAAACTCTTTCCGATCTACGAGGTGGAGGAGGTAGTGTTCTTATTGGCTCAACCTGATTTGGTTCCAATTGGTCCTTAGCTCGTTGTACTTGTGAGACTTTCTCATCAAGCTTAATCTGCTTTCCAATGCCGCTATCTTGAATAAACTATTTTTCAAGAAAGATGGCATGTCGACTCACAATCACATTGTGGTCTTCTGGAATGTAGAAATAGTATCCTAATGACTCTTTAGGATATCCTATGAATCGAGCTCTGAAAGGACCTAAACTCTAACTTGTCCGCTTGTTGTCTTTTGACATGAGCCGGACAACCCCAAATTCTGAGATGACTCAGACTTGGTTTCTTACCGTGCCATATCTCATACGGTGTGGTAGGAACGGTTTTAGAGGGAACCCTATTCAGTAGATAAATTGAAGTTAACAATGAATGTCCCAAAGAAAATCAGGGAAGGTCTGTGAAGCTCATCATGGATCGAACCATATCCAATAGAGTCCGATTTCTCCATTCTGAAACCCCGTTGAGTTGAGGTGTTCCTGGTGGAGTCCATTGAGAGACTATGCCATTTTTCCTTGAGATAGTCTAGGAATTCCGGCTAAGGTATTCACCTCCTCGATCTGATCGAAGAACCTTAATGGGTTTTTCAGTTTGTTTTTCTACTTCATGTCTGAATTCTTTGAACTTTTCAAAAGCTTCAGACTTGTGTCTCATAAGATACACATACCCATACCTAGACAGATCATCGGTAAAGGTAATGAAGTAGACAAAATTGCCTCTAGCCGGCACATCAAATGGGCCGCACACATCAGTATGTACTAGGGCAAGGAGATCTGTGGCCCTCTCCCCATGTCCAACAAAAGGGAGTTTAGTCATTTTGCCTTGAAGACAAGATTCACAAGTTGGATATGACTCGAAAAGTCAATGGACTCAATAGCCCATTTTTCTCCAATTTGTTGATCCTATCTTCTGCTATATGACCTAATCTCAGGTGCCATAGATATCTATCATTTGGACTATCCCTAGGTCGTTTGGCATTCACGTTTTGCTCGATAGTTAGAACAGGTACATCAATATGTAGCTGATAAAGACCATTAATAAGGAAACCATTTGCAATTTTATTTCTTTCATAAAGAATGTTACAATGGTCCTTAAAGAAGGTAATCACATAGCCTTCTTGTGCTAAGCATGAAACAGAAATCAAATTCCTGCTAGCTGCAGGCACATAATAACAGTCTTTCAAAACTAAGTCTAAACCAGATGGTAATCGAAGAGGGTATGTTCCCACGGCTACTGCAGCAACTCTTGCTCCATTACCGATGCGTAGGATCATGTCTCCATCCCTCAGCCTCCTGCTATCCTCAAGACCCTGCATGGAAGTGCACAGATGAGCACTAGAACCAGAGTCAAGCACCCAACTGGATGCAGAAGAAACCGTAAGGTTAGACTCAATAACGAGCATACCTCCAGAAGGACCTTCCTTCTTGTTCTTCAGGGTGGCCAGGTAAGTAGGGCAGTTCCGCTTCCAATGGCCGTCGCTGTTGCAATGGAAACACTTTCCTTTGACATCGGCCTTTTTCTTCGGCTCTGCCTTCTTCTTCTTTGATCCTTCCACCTTTTGCTTTTTCACAGACTTCTTTTTCTTTCCATAAGACTTTCTTTTGGAAGAAGTCCGTTCCATAGCAAGAACTGAGCCTTTAGAACCTTTCATAGAAAGCTCAGCGGTAACCAGCATATTCATTAATTCGGCCAAGGAATTTTGAAGTTTATGCATGTGGTAATTCATGATGAATTGCCCATATGCATCAGTCAAGGATTGCAGAATAATATCATTCTGCAGATCCAAGTCTAACTTCACACCGAGCTTCTCAAGCTCTTCCATGTCCTTGATCATCATCAGACAGTGATCTTGGACTGACTGCCCATCACGCATCTTAGCCTTAAAAAGTCATTTCGTGACTTGATATTTGGCTGCGCGACTCTGTTCACCAAACATCTCCTGCAGGTGAGCCAACATTTGGCGAGCAGTCCCGATATCTTCATGTTGGCGCTGGAGCTCATCAGACATCGAGCCCAACATGTAATATCTGGCCTTATTATCTTCGTCTATCCATTTTTCCAGAGACGCTCTCTGTTCAGTGGATGGACGGGCTGGTAAGGTGGGAGGGTCCTGGTCCAATACATGGGTTAACTTCTCGAACCCAAAATAATTTTGTAGTTCCTGAGCCAATCTTTATAATTGGGTCCAGGTCAGTCTATGTGTGTCCAGGATACGTGCCAATGGGTTGGACGCAGACATTTTTCCTGTAGAGAGTCAAAGATTCTAGTTAGATACTGTAATTATGACTTGACCAATTTATTTAGGGAATTTTATTTTTAAACAAATTAGCTCCCACTATTTTCTCGGATCCCTACACTCCCTCTGTAGAGATGCGAAAAATCTCCATGCGATTAATGATTTCTAGTGGGTGGTGCGGTCTCACCAACTGACTCATCACCTCACCTAACAGTTATTGGTGATGGGTTAGCCAATGAGTGAACAACTCTTGTTCAATGATTCTCTAATCATGGTGCACCCAAACTTGGTCTCTAATTCATGAATCTCACCGTATCCAAAATATTGATCCACTCCTTAGTTAAGTCAGACCCACCATTTGCATAGACTGGATTCCTAATTGAGTCTCTCACCGTATCCAAAATATTGAGCCCAACTCATCCTCCAGCCCATAGCATCCAATGCCTAATAGACATGGTTGCATCTTCCCGGTGCAACTGAGCCACTGTATCCAGCCGAGAACAATCAACCCCGGGAAGGGCCCGCACATCTACAATGGTGGAAGACCTCAGACTTAATCTTTTCTTAGGGAGAATTGATTCAGGTCTCATTAAACTAGACTTGTCATAGTCATAACAATTATGACTAACCTAGTGGCATGGGTTAGCTCGGATTATTGACCACCTCAGATCAGAACTGTGTCAACAGATATGGCCAGGTAAGTGAGACCGGTGGAAGGAATATGCCATTAACTCGTACAAGAATGCATTCAGGTCGAGTAGCTTCCAATTAAAAATCCAGTCGGTCGTATGTGCCAAACTTACCTTAGACACCAAATTGTTGAGTCAGAACCAATTGGGTTAGCCTACAATCCAGACTCTAACCTCTGAGCCTAATTAGGTCTTGCTTGATCGTGACTCGATCTTGACCCAGACTTAATCCTATTAGGCTGGTCAATTTAAGCATTGTTGATCCCATCTAACCAACTCTTGATTCGGTTTGATCAACCGCTTAGACCTAATTGAGCTACCCAAGCCCGAACCCAGTATTATGAATATGTCTTAGATCTGAAAATTCTCAATTTTAGACCTAATTAATATTCCATAATCTTAATTCTTTAATTAAGTAGGGTTCATAAACAAAATATGCACAATAAATCCTAGGGTTTCAGGATCTAGGGTTTTGCAGAAAGTAAGTTTTGGGTTTCTGATTAAGGACGAACACGCAGCACCCCTACACATCATAAGAACACCCCATCGAATGGGAAGAGAGGGCCTTTAAACCCTTCTTCATTCTTATGACCGGACGGCCAAGAGGAACGCCTTAATCAGGAACATGTAATACTACAAAATAGTTTTAGATCTATATCATATATCTCATATACAAATTAGATCTAATCATGGCATATTTTGCATACATCTCATGTATCGAATCATGCATATTTTTAGATCTAAATTATCTCATAATAATCTAAAAAATTAGATTTAAATTGATCTAATCAAAATAAATTCTAATCTAGATAATTATGTAGAACTATTCTACAACTAGTCTAGACATGCATCAATCATATCTCATATGATATTTAAAATTAAATAATTTTTATTTACTATTTTTTAGATGTTATTATAATAATTATAATATCAAAAAATAGTAAATAAATAGATCTAAAATATGATTTAATCAAATTAAATTAAAAACATGCAAGACTATTCTATAGAACTATTCTATTTTAGAACTAGTCATGCATATTTTCTAATCTTAGATCCAAATCATTTAATTTTAATTTTTTCTGATTTCAGATCTGATCACATCTCATGTGACATCTAAAATCACTTATTTTTTAATTAAAATAAATTTAAAATTAGATCTAAATACTTTTAGAACCTTGGCTCTGATACCAGTTGAAGGGAAAATCCTGATTTTTCCCGGACCAGGTTCGTTCAGATCTGATCAGATCAAGAGATATATTTCAAAAATTTTTCTCTTTGATCTAAATCAGATCTTGATATATTTTAGATCTAATTCTTATTATTTTAATAAATAAAATAAAATAAGATAAATTAAATCAAATTTAATTTACCTTGATTTGGGTAATCCTATTACCCTGTTGATGATCCTGTATTGCAGCGGAAGGTTCTGGATCTAGCCACGCAAGTGCCTGGCCTCTACCGGTATCCACTCAGGCTTGGATCTGGAGATCCTCTTCTTCTCTATCACATCTCCAAAAATTAGATCTGGATCTGATCTGGAGGATCTTCAAAACTCTTTTGAAGATCAGCAGTCGTCCTTTGCAGCAGCGCAGCCTTCTAGCTTTTGATCGCCTTTCTTTGATCTGAATCGCACCAACCAAGGTCCAAAACTCTTTTGGACGTGGAGAGGAAGGGGAGAAGAGACTTTGGCATGGAGAAGGAGGGGAGAGGCAGCCTTGGGGCATGGGGAAAATTCTTTCAATAATCTTTTTTTCTTGAATTGAGTTGGGCGCAGGGTCTTATTTATAGACTAAGCTGATCCAACTCCTCTTCTTCCCAACCAATCACAACCCTTTGTGAAATCAGATCTAAATCTGATTGGTGGAAATAGAGTCCCCTGGATTCCTCCTTAGAGGGTGCCTAAGACCAGTCAAAGTTGGTTCTTAGGAGAACTCTAATTGGAATCCAAAAAGGAGATGGAGTCCTTGTCCAACAAGGACTCCTAGGCGCCTCCAACTTGGGCACACGCCAAGGGTGGCGTGCGCCCTTCCTCCTTGCCAGGTTCTGGCAGGGGGACAGGCCCCCACCAGCTCTCCAATAGGTGCATGACATGTGGTCAAAAGTCAAAGTGTCAATGGTCAACGTTTGACCAGTCAAAGGTAGACTTTTGACCAAAGTCAAAGAACAAGAAATGGCAGGTGACCAAAAATGGCAGGTAATGTCTTACAAAATAAGACAACCTTTTCTGACTTGGACAACCTCCAGTCAGACCATATGAAGGCCTCTGATTGAGCACAAACTCCTTTGGCTCAGTCAGGACAACTTATTTATGATAGTAAAAGAAGAACGTTAGGTTCAATCGAGTGCTAGCACGATTTCCTTGAACCTAATTGAATCTCATTCAGATCAATTGAACTAGGATCAGTTCAATTGATGATCACCAGATTCAAACCCTTGTTTGTGTGACCCAGTTAGGTTCAGTTCTGTATGGTAATGGGATATGTCATGATCTCTATCATCGACATCATCGAAACTCCTTTCGATGGATCAGAACTCTTCTGATTCGAACAGCTAGAATGATCGATCATCTAAATCATTCTAATTGCTCCCAAAATCCACCAGTGACACCTAGCAGTATATGGTGGCAACCCATCAGAGCTGAATGCGAACCTCTTGGTGCAGCTACCTGTGTGATTAAGTTCTTCTATCTTGAGCCCCGATCAGATTAGGGTTAAGGTGAACTCGTCAAACCCTAGTCTCTGTCATATGATGTAATCATTCGATTCGAAGTCCAATGTGAAAATCTAAATAGAAACTCTTTCTATTATTTCACTCTGCCATGGCCATGGGCTTCTGGACTTGATTCTCATGATCATCATAGGGCTGCTCCTCTACCACCGAGGTAGATAGATTCCATCTTGATGCAATCCAGTTCCTACAATGAACATGCTATAGCCAACATACACCTCAGGGTTCCATATGGCTAGGAGACCGAGTAATGGTGTAGTCAAACTATAACACCCTCAAGGTGAACTGCCGATGCATCCTCAGGTCAAAGAACCAGACACACTACTGCAGCATCGAGTCAGTCATTGACGAGAAGGTAGACTCCCTAATGACTACTCGAGGTGGTCACGCTCAGTGCCCTCGTTCTCTAACGAGTACCTGTACTCTCGCTCCGGTGTCTCCACACCGTAGACTCAAGACTCATCTACTAAAGAGAAGCGATTGTACACCAACCTTCCGGATCAATCACCATCCTCGTGATGATCCTATGGTCGGGAGCATTTTATGAGTTAATAATGATTATTCATGTCTTAAATTTTCAACTCTTGAAAATATGAATTATCATTACCATTAACTCAAAGGATGTATCACAGACACTAAATACACATATGTGATAGAAAATAACCCATTTTATTGATTATAGTCAAAATTATAATTTTGCCCCTAGAAGTGTATTACAAGTGTCAGCCAATTCTGGCTTCTAGGGCACATATATCTAACACATCAACATCAAGTTGGAAAATTCACACGTAGTAGGGGCAAAATTATAATTTTGACTAATATTAATAAAATAGATTATTTTCTATCATATATGTGTATTTAGTGTCTGTGATACATCCTCTTGAGTTAATGGTAATGATAATTCATATTTTTAAAGAGTTGAAAATTTAAGACATGAATAATCATTATTAACTCATAAAATGCTCCCAACCATAGGATCATCATGAGGATGGTGATTGATCCGAAAGGTTGGTGTACAATCGCTTCTCTTTAGTAGATGAGTCTTGAGTCTATGGTGTGGAGACATCGGAGTGAGAGTACAGGTACTCATTAGAGAATGAGGGCACTGAGCGTGACCACCTCGAGTAGTCATTAGGGAGTCTACCTTCTCGTCAATGACTGACTCGATGCTGCAGTAGTGTGTCTGGTTCTTTGACCTGAGATGCATCGGTAGTTCACCTTGAGGGTGTTATAGTTTGACTACACCATTACTCGATCTCCTAGCCATATGGAACCCTGAGGTGTATGTTGGCTATAGCATGTTCATTGTAGGAACTGGATAGCATCAAGATGGAATCTATCTACCTCGGTGGTAGAGGAGCAGCCCTATGATGATCATGAGAATCAAGTCCAGAAGTCCATGGCTATGGCAGAGTGAAATAATAGAAAGAGTTTCTATTTAGGTTTTCACATCGGACTTGAATCGAATGATTACATCATATGATAGAGACTAGGGTTTGACGAGTTCACCTTAACCCTAATCTGATCGGGGCTCAAGATAGAAGAACTTAATCACACAGGTAGCTGCACCAAGAGGTTCGCATTCAGCTCTGATGGGTTGCCACCATATACTGCTAGGTGTCACTGGTGGATTTTGGGAGCAATTAGAATGATTTAGATGATCGATCATTCTAGCTGTTCGAATCAGAAGAGTTCTGATCCATCGAAAGGAGTTTCGATGATGTCGATGATAGAGATCATGACATATTCCATTACCATACAGAACTGAACCTAACTGGGTCACACAAATAAGGGTTTGAATCTAGGTGATCATCAATTGAACTGATCCAGTTCAATTGATCTGAATGAGATTCAATTAGGTTTAAGAAAATCGTGCTAGCACTCGATTGAACCTAACTTTCTTCTTTTACTATCATAAATAGTTGTCCTGATTGAGCCAAAAGGAGTTTGTGCTCATTTAGAGGCCTTCACTTTGTTTGACTGGAGCTTGTCCAAGTTAGAAAAGGTTGTCTTATTTTGTAAGACATTACCTGCCATTTTTGGTCACCTGCCATTTCTCGTTCTTTGACTTTGGTCAAAAGTTGACCTTTGACTGGTCAAACATTGACCATTGACACTTTGACTTCTGTCCATGTGTCACACACCTATTGGAGAGCTGGTGGGGGCCTGTCCTCCTATCAGAACCTGGCAAGGAGGAGGGCGCATGCCACCCTTGGCGTGTGCCCAAGTTGGAGGCGCCCAGGAGTCCCTATTGGATAGGGACTCCATCTCCTTTTTGAATTTCGATTAGAGTTCTCCTAAGAATCAACTTTGACTAGTCTTAGGCACCCTCTAAGGAGGAATCTATGGGACTCTATTCCCACCAATCAAATTTATATCTAATTTCATAAAGAGTTATGATTGGTTGGGAAGAAGAGGAGTTGGATCACAGACAGTCTATAAATAAGACCCTACGCCCAACTCAAATAAAAAGATTGGAAATTGAAACCCCACACCCCCAAGGCTGCCTCTCCCCTCTTCCTCCATGCCAAACCCACCTTCTCCCTCTCCTCTCCACATCCGAAAGTGTTTTGGACCTTGGTTGGTGCAATCCGGATGTGAGAAAGGCGACTGAAAGCTAGAAGGCTGCGCTGCTGCAGGGACAACCGCTGATCTTCAAAAGTAGTTTTGAAGATCCTCCAGATCAGATCCAGATCTAATTTTTAGAGATGTGATAGAGAAGAAGAGGATCTCCAGATCCAGCCTAAGTGAATCTCGTTAGAAGCCAGGCATTTGCGTGGCTAGATCCAGAACCTTTCGCTGCTCACAGGATCATCATCGGGTAATAGGATTACCCACTTCAAGATAAATTAAATTTGATTTAATTTATCTAATTATATTTTAATTATTAAAATAATAAGAATTAGATCTAAAATATTCTAGATCTGATCTAGATTAAAGAGAAAAAAATTTGAAAGATATCTCTTGATCTTATCATATCTAAACGAACCTGGTTCGGAAAATTAGGATTTTCCTTCAACTGGTATCAGAGCCAAGGTTTTAAAAGTGTTTAGAGCTATTCTTAAATTTATTTTAATTAAAAAATAATAAATTTTAGATGTCACATGAGATGTGATCAGATCTAAAATTAGAAGAAATTAAAATTACATGATTTGGATCTATGATTAGAAAATATGCATGACTAGTTCTAAAATACAATAGTTCTATAGAATAGTCTTGTATATTTTCTATTTAATTTGATTAAAACATATTTTAGATCTATTTATTTACTATTTTTTGATATTATAATAGTTATAATAACATCTAAAAAATAGCAAATAAAAATTATTTAATTTTAAACATCATATGAGATATGATTGATGCACGTCTAGACTAGTTGTAGAATAGTTCTATATAGTTATCTAGATTAGAATTTATTTTAATTAGATAAATTTAAATCTAATTTTTTAGATTGTTATGAGATAATTTGGATCTGAAAATATGCAAGATTCGATACATGAGATGTTTGCAAAATATGCCATGATTAGATCTAATTTATATATGAGATATATGATATAGATCTAAAATTGTTTTGTAGTATTGTATGTTCCTGATTAAGGCATTCCTCTTGGCCGTCCGGTCATAAGAACGAAGAAGGGTTTAAAGGCCCTCTCCTCCTATTCAATGGGGTGTTCTTATGACATGTAGGGATGCTGCACGTTCGTCCTTAATCAAAAATCCAAAACTTACTTTCTGCAAAACCCTAGATCCTAAAATCCTAAGATTTATTATGCATATTTTGTTTATGAATCCTACTTAATTAAAAATTTAGATTATGAAATATTAATTAGATCTAAAATTGAGAATTTTATGATTCCATAAGAAAACCCACCATAAGAAAACCCACCATCAAGATGTCAGAAATCGACCATAAGAAGGAGCACTTGGGCTAGCATACCCATCGCCCTTGGGATGGAGAAACAGAAAGCAAAGAATCTTTGTTTGGATCATGATTCTTCTCCGGAAGAAACCTTTCTCATCTATAATCGGCAGCCTTCCAAGGTTGGTGATCGAGATAATGTCCTCGATCAGAAGCTGCGGGGGATGGATCGATGGATTGAGGAGCTCAACCATGTCGCCCCAGCTCACCATGATGATGTCCGCACTGATCCCCCTTTCTCTCTTCAAATTATGTAAGAGCTCATTCCGTCGAACTTCAAGCTCCCTCGATTTGAAAGCTATGATGGAACCTCTGATCTGGTTGATCACCTGGAAGCCTTTTGGACCATGACGCTACTCTATGATGCATCAAACATCATATTATATCGAGCTTTCCCATCTACCTTAAAGGAAGCAGCAAGAAATTGGTACTCGATGTTGAAGTTGGGTACGATCTTCTTCTTTGATTAGATAAGCCATTAGTTTGTGGCTTACTTCATCAGCAGTCGATGTCCGCACCGAGATTTGGATTGCCTAATGAACATAAAGTAGAAGGAGGAGAAATCTATCTGGGCTTATGTCATCCGATTTAATGCTACTGCATTGGAGGTCCGAAACCTGAACCAGTTAGTTGCGATGGCCACACTTAAGGGTAGCCTTTAGAAGAATAATTTGCTGTTCTCTCTGAAGAAGAAGTATTCTAGGAATTTTGTCGATCTACTAGATCAGGTCGAGGGATATGCTTGTGTGGAAGAAGCCATCAAGTTGAAGGATGAAGAAGCCATAGGAGAGCAGCAGGTGGGGGAGTCTAGCAAACCCACGACTAATGGAGGGCTGAATGAAGTTTGGCCATACTCATGGACTCCCCTCGAGTGCAAATGAGGCCGAACTCCCCTTTGAGCTTATCATCAAAGAAGCCTCGAGAAAAAGGGCTTGAAGTTCTCCTCCTAGGAGGTTTCGTAGGAGGGCCGAATGAAGCTCGACCACACTCACAGACCCCCCTCCGAGTGCAAGCGAGCCCAAATTCCTTCATGAGCTCATCATCAAAGGAGCTCCAATAAAATGGCATGAAGTTATCCCCCTATGAGATTTCACAGGAGAGCCGAATGAAGCTCGACCATGCGCATGGACTCCCTCCGAGTGCAAGTGAGGTTAAACTCCTCCTCGAGCTCGTCGTCAAAGAAGCCCCAATGGAAGGGGGCGAAGAAGTTCCTCCCAGAAGATTTCAAAACTATGTCCCCATTAATGCTCCACGGACGTTGGTCTGAAGTCAGCCAATGGCGCTACCACAGCTAGAACAACCAATGAGGGAGGAACAATAAGAAGATCGGCCACCTCCCAACATCATCGATGCTATCTCTATGGGGCCTAGTACTTCAGCGAGTTGCCATCTCTCATCTTCAGAGCTAGGAGAAGCTTGCCCTGAATTAGGAAGGCCCATATGAAATAGAGGAGGTCATCTAGTCTGGGACTTACCACCTTAAGAAGTGCGGAGGAACAACGCTCCCACGAATATGAGACTCAGAGAATCTAAGAATGTACTACCAAAAATAAGTAATCAATAATGGCCATATTAGAAACAGGAGGAGAACCTCGTCCTAACATGAGCAAGTCGAAGATCTCATTCATTTTAGATGAGATGGAGGGAGAGGTCCTGACAACGGCCCATATGTGACCCCGTAGCCCGTTAGGAACAGGAGGAGAACCTCATCCTAATGCGAGCAAAGTCAAAGGCCTCATTCATTTTAGATAAGATGGGGGGAGAGGCCCTGACAATGGTCCTTATATACCCCCACAGTTCATTAGGAATAGGAGGACAAACCTCATCCTAATGCAAGCAAAGTTGAAGGCCTCGTTCATTTTTGATGAGGTGGGGGGAGAGGCTCTAACAATGGCCCTTATGTGCCCCCACAGCCCATTAGGAATAGGAGGAGAACCTCATCTTAACATGAGCAAAATCGAAGGCCTCATTCATTTTAGAAGAGATGGAGGGAGAGGCCCCGACAATGACCATTATGCGCCCCCATAGCCCATTAGGAAAAGGAGAAGAACCTCATCCTAATGTGAGAAAAGTCCAAAACCTCATTCATTTTAGATGAGATGGAAGGAGAGGCCCTGACAATGGCCCTTATGTGCCCCTACAGCTCGTTAGAAATAGGAGGAGAACCTCATCCTAACGTGAGCAAAGTCGAAGGCCTTGTTCATTTTAGATGAGGTGAGAAGGGGAGATAAGATCTTCCTCAATCTCAACTGGAGACAAGATCTCCCCCATGCTCCTTCAACGTCTACATCAACAAAAGATAAGATCTTCCTAGATCTCGACTGGAGATGAGATCTCCCCCAAGCATCAACTTCAACTTCAACCTCAGCTGGAGATGAGATCTCTCCCGAGCTTCAACTTCAACTTCAACCTCGGCTAGAGATAAGATCTCCTCTGAGCTCCTTCAACATCTACATCAACAAAAGATAAGATCTCCCTGGACCTCGGTTGGAGACAAGATCTCCTTCGAGCTTCAACTTCAACTTCAACCTCGGTTGGAGACAAGATCTCCAACGAGCTTCAATAGCAATGTAAACAGGAGACAAGATCTCCTTGGACCTCATCTGGAGGCAAGAACTCCTCCAAACCTCAACTTCAACATCAACCTCGGCTGGAGATAAGGTCTACCCCGAGCTTCTGTTCGATATGTGTGCGCTAGAAGTCAGAATTGGCTGACACTTGTAATACACTTCTAAGGATAAAAATTATAATTTTGACTATAAATAATAAAATGGGTCATTTTCTATCACACAAATGTATTTAGTGACTGTGATATATCCCATGAGTTAGTAGTAATGATAATTCATATTTTCAAGAGTTGAAAATTTAAGACATGAATTTTCATTATTAACTCATAAAATGCTCCTGACCATAGGATCATCATGAGGATGATGATTGATCCAGAAGGTTAGTGTACAATCGCTTCTTTATAGTAGATGAGTCTTGAGTCTATGGTGTGGAGACACTAGAGTGAGAGTATAGATACTCATTAGAGAATGAGGGCACTGAGCGTGACCACCTCGAGTAGTCATAAGGAAGTTTACCTTCTCGTCGATGACTGACTCGATGCTGCAGTGGTGTGTCTGGTTCTTTGACCAGAGGTGTATCGATAGTTTACCTTGAGGATGTTATAGTTTGACTACACCATGACTTGATCTCCTAGCCATTCGAATCCTGAGGTGTATGCTGGCTATAGCATGTTCATTGTAGGAATTGGATTGCACCAAGATGGAATCTATCTATCTTGGTGGATAAGGAGCAGCCCCATGATGATCATGAGAATCAAGTCCATAAGCCCATGGCCATGGCAGAGAGTTAAATAATAGGAGTTTCTATTAAGGTTTTCACATCAGACTTGAATCGAATGATTAAATCATATGATAGAAATTAGGGTTTGACGAGTTCACCTTAACCCTAATCTGATCGGAGCTCAAGATAGAAGAACTTAATCACATAAGTAGCTGCACCGAGAGGTTCATTTTTAGTTTTGATGGGTTGCTACCATATATTGTTAGGTGTCATTGGTGGATTTTGGTAGTAATTAGAATGATTTAGATGATCGATCATTCTAAGTTGTCAGAATTAGAAGAGTTCTGATCCATCGAAAGGAGTTTCGATGATGTCGATGATGGAGATCATGACATGTCCCATTATCATACAAAACTAAATCTAACTAGATCACACAAACAAGGATTTGGATCTGGATATCATCAATTAGACTAATCCAGTTCAATTGATTTGAATAAGATTCAATTAGGTTCAAGAAAATTGTGCTAGCACACAATTGAGCCTAACATTCTCCTTTTTCTATCTTAAAAATTATCTCAACTGAGCCAAATGAGTTTATGCTCACTCAGGTATCTTTACTTAGTCTAACTGGAGCTTGTCCAAGTTAGAAAAGGGTTGTCTTAATTTATGAGATAAATTTGAGACAACACCTACCATTTTTCTTCATCTACTAATTCTTGTACTTTAACTTGGTCAAACATTGACCTTTGACCCTTGGACATCTACTCATGTGTCATGCACTTATTGGAGAGCAGATAGGGGCTTGTCCCCTCTCTGAAAATTGGAATGAAATTAAGATTCAATTAGGTTCAAGGAAATCGTGCTAGCACACAATTAAGCCTAACATTCTCCTTTTTCTATCTTAAAAATTATCTCAACTGAGCCAAATAAGTTTATGCTCACTCAGGTATCTTTACTTAGTCTAACTGGAGCTTGTCCAAGTTAGAAAAGGGTTGTCTTAATTTATGAGATAAATTTGAGACAACACCTACCATTTTTCTTCACCTACTAATTCTTGTACTTTAACTTGGTCAAACGTTGACCTTTGACCCTTGGACATCTACTCATGTGTCATGCACTTATTGGAGAGTAGATAGGGGCTTGTCCCCTCTCTGAAAATTGGAATGAAAGGGGGTGCATGCCTAGGATGGCATGCGCCCAAGGATAGGGATGCTTGAGTCCCATACGGTTGGGACTTTAGGTTGCTTGTTGGATTCAAACTAGGTGACCCTCACCTATAGTCTCTGACCAGTATTAGGTGCCACCTTGGGATGAATCCGTGGGTTTCTCATCCCACCAATCAGATTTAGATCTAATTGAACAAAGCAACATGATTGGTCGGGGTGATGCAGCAATGCATGGCGCAGCAGAGTCTATAAATAGACCCTGTCTGCGCCCACTTTTGAGAACACCTCTTCCATGCCATGCCCCAAGGCTGCCCCTCTCCCTTCTCCATGCCACCATCTGGTCCTCTCCCTCCTCTCCATGCCCAAGAAAGTTGGGCCCTCAAATTAGTGCGAGTCAAGCAAGGAAAGGCAGACGAAAAAGAAAGAAGGCAGCACTGCTGCAGAGACGATGGGTGATCTTCAGAAGAAGTTTTGGAGATCCTCCAAATCAGATCTAGATCTAATTTTTGGAGAAAAAAGAAGGAGAAGGAGAAGATCTCTAGATCTAGTCTCAGTAGATACCGGTAGAGGTTGGGCGCTTGCGTGGCTAGATCCAGAACCTCAAAGCTTCCGTAGGATCATCAATGGGTAATCAAATTACCCAAGATCAAGGTAAAAATTAATTTAGAATTAATTTAGTTTATTTTCTTAATCATTAGATTATAAATTATATCTAAAAAAGTATCAGACCTAAGAGAAAATTTTTGAAATATGCCTCTCGATCCAATCAGATCTGAATAAACCTGACCCAAAAAATCAAGATTTTCCTTCAACTGATATCAGAGCCAGGTTCTTATAAATTTTTTTAGATCTAATTTAATCTGATTAACTAGTGATTTTAGATATCACATGAGATATGATTAGATATAAAATTAAAAAAATTAAAATTAAAATAAATTAATTTAGATCTAATATGTATGAGATACATAACTGGAATAGGAATAGAATTGTTCTAGGTGTGTTCTAGTTTGATCATAATTTTTGTTTGATTAAAAGTAATTTTTAGATCTATTTATTTTTTATTTTCTGATGTTATAAATATTATAATCAGATTTAAAAATAGAAAATAAAATAAAATTAATTGTTAAACATATATGAGATATGATTGTTGCATGTTTAGACTAGTTGTAGAATAGTTCTACAAATAGGTTGTAGATTAAATTTTATTTTGATATGATCGAATTTAAATTTAATTTTTTAGATTATTATGAGATAATTTAGATCTGAAAAACATGCATGCATTTGATATATGTGATATATATGCAAAACATGTTTTAATTAGATCTAATTTTTTATATGAGATATATATGCTTAGATCTAATTTATTTTTTGTAGTATTAGTTGTATTTCTGATTAAGGTGTTCTCCTTGGCCATTGTCCAGTTATAAGAACAATGTAAGGGCTTTAAAGACCCTCTCCTCCCATTCGATGGGGTGTTCTTATGATGTGGATGGTGCTGCGCATTCGTCCTTAATCAGAAAATGAAAAACTTACTTTCTGCAAAACCCTAGATCCTGAAACCCTAGGATCTTATTGTGCATATTTTGTTTATGAACCCTAAACTTAATTAAGAATTAAGATTTATGAAAATATTAATTAGGTCTAAAATTGAGAATTTTAGATCTAAGACATATTCATAAATACTGGGTTCGGGCTTGGGTAGCTCAATTAGGTCTAAGCGGTTGATCAAACCGAATCAAGAGTTGGTTAGATGGGATCAACAATGCTTAAATTGACCAGCCTAATAGGATTAAGTCTGGGTCAAGATCAGTCGAATGTCATTGATCAAGCTAAGACCTAATTAGGCTCAGAGGTTAGAGTCTGGATTGTAGGCTAACCCAATTGGTTCTGACTCAATAATTTGGTGTCTAAGGTAAGTTTGGCACATACGATCCGACTGAGTTTTTAATTGGGAGCTACTCGACCTGAATGCATTCTTGTATCGAGTTAATGGCATATCCCTTCCACCGGTCTCACTTACCTGGCCATATCTGTTGACTCAGTTCTGATCTGAGGTGGTCAATAATCCGAGCTAACCCATGCCACTAGGTTAGTCATAATTGTTATGACTATGATCAAGTCTAGTTTAATGAGACCTGAATCAATTCTCCCTAAGAAAAGATTAAGTCTGAGGTCTTCCACCATTGTAGATGTGCGGGCCCTTTTTAGGGTTGATTGTTCTCGGCTGGATATAGTGGCTCAGTTGCACCGAGAAGATGCAACCATGTCTATTAGGCATTGGATGCTATGGGCTGGAGGATGAGTTGGGCTCAATATTTTGGATACGGTGAGAGACTCAATTAGGAATCCAGTCTATGCAAATGGTGGGTCTGACTTAACTAAGGAGTGGATCAATATTTCAGGATACGGTGAGATTCATGAATTAGAGACCAAGTTTGGGTGCACCATGATTAGAGAATCATTGAACAAGAGTTGTTCACTCATTGGCTAACCCATCACCAATAACTGTTAGGTGAGGTGATGAGTCAGTTGGTGAGACCGCACCACCCACTAGAAATCATTAATCATGGAGATTTTTGCATCTCTACAGAGGGAGTGTAGGGATCCGAGAAAATAGTGGGAGCTAATTTGTTTTAAAAATAAAATTTCCTAAATAAATTGGTCAAGTCATATAATTACAGTATCTAACTAGAATCTTTGACTCTCTATAGAAAAATGTCTGCGTCCAACCCATTAGCACGTATCCTGGACACACATAGACTGACCGGACCAAATTATAAAGATTGGCTCAGGAACTACAAAATTATTTTGGGTTTTGAGAAGTTAACCCATGTATTGGACCAGGACCCTCCCACCTTACCAGCCCGTCCATCCACTGAACAGAGAGCATCTCTTGAAAAAATGGATAGACGAAGATAATAAGGCCAGATATTACATGTTGGGCTCGATGTCTGATGAGCTCCAGTGCCAACATGAAGATATCGGGACTGCTCGCCAAATGTTGGCTCACCTGCAGGAGATGTTTGGTGAACAGAGTCGCGCAGCCAAGTATCAAGTCACGAAATGACTTTTTAAGGCTAAGATGCGTGATGGGCAGTCAGTCCAAGATCACTGTCTGATGATGATCAAGGACATGAAAGAGCTTGAGAAGCTCGGTGTGAAGTTAGACTTGGATCTGCAGAATGATATTATTCTGCAATCCTTGACTGATGCATATGGGCAATTCATCATGAATTACCACATGCATAAACTTCAAAATTCTTTGGCCGAATTAATGAATATGCTGGTCACCGCTGAGCTTTCTATGAAAGGTTCTAAAGGCTCAGTTCTTGCTATGGAATGGACTTCTTCCAAAAGAAAGTCTTATGGAAAGAAAAAGAAGTCTGTGAAAAAGCAGAAGGTGGAAGGAGCAAAGAAGAAGAAGGCAGAGCCGAAGATGAAAGCCGCTGTCAAAGGAAAAGTATTTTCCATTGCAACAGCGACGGCCACTAGAAAGCGGAACTGCCCTACTTACCTGGCCACCCTGAAGAACAAGAAGGAAGGTCCTTCTGGAGGTATGCTCGTTATTGAGTCTAACCTTACGGTTTCTTCTGCATCCAGTTGGGTGCTTGACTCTGGTTCTAGTGCTCATCTGTGCACTTCCATGCAGGGTCTTGAGGATAGCAGGAGGCTGAGGGATGGAGACATGATCCTACGCATCGGTAATGGAGCAAGAGTTGCTGCAGTGGCCGGTGGGAAACATACCCTCTTCGATTACCATCTGGTTTAGACTTAGTTTTGAAAGACTGTTATTATGTGCCTGCAGCTAGCAGGAATTTGATTTCTGTTTCATGCTTAGCACTAGAAGGCTATGTGATTACCTTCTTTAAGGACCATTGTAACATTCTTTATGAAAGAAATAAAATTGCAAATGGTTTTCTTATTAACGGTCTTTATCAGCTACATATTGATGTACCTATTCTAACTATCGAGCAAAACGTGAATGCCAAACGACCTAGGGATAGTCCAAATGATAGATATCTATGGCACCTAAGATTAGGTCATATAGCAGAAGATAGGATCAACAAATTGGAGAAAAATGGGCTATTGAGTCCATTGACTTTCGAGTCATATCCAACTTGTGAATCTTGTCTTCAAGGCAAAATGACCAAACTCCCTTTTGTAGGACATGGGGAAAGGGCCACAGATCTCCTTGCCCTAGTACATACTGATGTGTGCGGCCCATTTGATGTGCCGGCTAGAGGCAATTTTGTCTACTTCATTACCTTTACCGATGATCTATCTAGGTATGGGTATGTGTATCTTATGAGACACAAGTCTGAAGCTTTTGAAAAGTTCAAAGAATTCAGACATGAAGTAGAAAAATAAACTGAAAAACCCATTAAGGTTCTTCGATCAGATCGAGGAGGTGAATACCTTAGCCGAGAAATTCCTAGACTATCTCAAGGAAAATGGCATAGTCTCTCAATGGACTCCACCAGGAACACCTCAACTCAACGGGGTTTCAGAATGGAGAAATCGGACTCTATTGGATATGGTCCGATCCATGATGAGCTTCACAGACCTTCCTGATTTTCTTTGGGATATTCATTGTTAACTTCAATTTATCTACTGAATAGGGTTCCCTCTAAGACCGTTCCTACCACACCGTATGAGATATGGCATGGTAAGAAACCAAGTCTGAGTCATCTCAGAATTTGGGGTTGTCCGGCTCATGTCAAAAGACAACAAGCGGACAAGTTAGAGTTTAGGTCCTTTAGAGCTCGATTCATAGGATATCCTAAAGAGTCATTAGGATACTATTTCTACATTCCAGAAGACCACAATGTGATTGTGAGTCGACATGCCATCTTTCTTGAAAAATAGTTTATTCAAGATAGCGGCATTGGAAAGCAGATTAAGCTTGATGAGAAAGTCTCACAAGTACAACGAGCTAAGGACCAATTGGAACCAAATCAGGTTGAGCCAATAAGAACACTACCTCCTCCACCTCGTAGATCGGAAAGAGTTTTCCATCCCCCTGAAAGATACTTAGGTATTATTTCAGAGGAAAGTAGAGAAAATGTTCCTCGTAGGTAATGGTGCTCATGGTGATGATCCCAAAACCTACAACGAGGCGATATCAGATATCGACTCCGAGAAATGGCTAGAGGCAATGCAGTCAGAAATTGACTCGATGCACTCAAACCAAGTCTGGACCTTGGTAGATCCACCAGAAGGTATAGTACCTATTGGGTGTAAATGGATCTTCAAGAGAAAGATTGGTGCAGATGGGAAATGTGGAGACATTCAAGGCTAGACTAGTGGCAAAAGGTTATAGTCAACGCGAAGGCATTGACTATCAGGATACCTTTTCCCAGTGGCTATGCTAAAATCCATCCGCACATTGCTTGCCATTGCAGCCTATTTTGATTATGAAATATGGCAAATGGACGTGAAAATGGCATTCTTAAATGGATATCTTGAGGAAGATATCTATATGGAACAGCCGCTAGGTTTCACATCCAGTGATACTGATCACAAGGTTTGCAAGCTGCAAAGGTCCATATATGGACTTAAGCAAGCATCTCGGAGCTGGAACACTCATTTCAATGATGTGATCAAAATGTTTGGTTTCATCAAAAATGAAGAGGAACCATGTGTCTTCAAAAAGGTCAGTGGGAGCGCTGTTGTCTTCCTCGTATTGTACGTGGATGACATCCTCCTTATTGGGAATGATATTCCCATGATTGACAACAGTCAAAATTATGGTTGTCCAAGGAATTCTCCATGAAAGACCTAGGTGAAGCATCCTTTATTCTAGGAATTAAGGTCTATAGGGATAGACCGAATAGGATGCTAGGACTTTCACAGAAGATGTACATAGAGGAAAGTACTAAAGAGGTTTAGTATGGAAAACTCTAAGAGGGGATTAATACCCTTCAGACATGGTATTCATCTTTCCAAGAAGATGTGCCCTAGCACACCTGAGGAAATAGAATGCGCATGAGCAAGATCCCTTATGCTTCTGCAATAGGGAGCCTCATGTATGCCATGCTATGTACACGACCTGATATAGCCCATGCTGTGAGTGTCACAAGCAGATATCAGTCAAATCCAGGTGAAGAACACTGGACTTCTGTGAAATGTATCCTTAAGTACTTGAGAAGAACTAAGGATATGATGTTGGTCTTTGGTAATGGAGAACTCCAAGTCCAGGGATACACAGACTCGGATTTCATGTCCGATATAGATGATCGAAAGTCGACATCTGGGAGTCTGTTTGTGTGCAATGGTGGTGCTGTCAGCTGGAAGAGTTTCCAAGCAAACCGTGATAGCAGATTCCACCATGGAAGCAGAATATATCGCTGCATCAGAGGCTGCGAAGGAAGCATTCTGGTACAAGAAGTTTGCTGCAGAAATTGGAGTAATGCCATCAGATGCCATTCCTCTATACTGCGACAACAATGGCGCCATAGCCCTTGCTAAGGAGCCGAGGTCTCACCAAAAATCCAAGCACATTGAGCGGCGATACCACCTCATCCGCGATTACCTCGAGAAGGGTTACGTCGAGGTCAAGAGAGTCAACTCCACAGATAATGTGGCAGACCCACTTACAAAGCCGTTGGGCCAGCAGAAGATCGAAGCCCACCTTGAGAAGATGGGACTTAGACTTGTAGCCAATTGGCTTTAGGACAAGTGGGAGATTGTTAGATATATGTGCCCTAGAAGCCAGAATTGGCTGACACTTGTAATACACTTCTAGGGGCAAAATTATAATTTTGACTAAAATCAATAAAATGGGTTATTTTCTATCACATATGTGTATTTAGTGTCTGTGATACATCCTTTGAGTTAATGGTAATGATAATTCATATTTTCAAGAGTTGAAAATTTAAGACATGAATAATCATTATTAACTCATAAAATGCTCCCGACCATAGGATCATCACGAGGATGGTGATTGATCCGGAAGGTTGGTGTACAATCGCTTCTCTTTAGTAGATGAGTCTTGAGTCTACGGTGTGGAGACACCGGAGCGAGAGTATAGGTACTCGTTAGAGAACGAGGGCACTGAGCGTGACCACCTCGAGTAGTCATTAGGAAGTCTACCTTCTCGTCAATGACTGACTCGATGCTGCAGTGGTGTGTCTGGTTCTTTGACCTGAGGTGCATGCATCGATAGTTCACCTTGAGGGTGTTATAGTTTGACTACACCATAACTCGATCTCCTAGCCATACGGAATCCCTGAGGTGTATGTTGGCTATAGCATGTTCATTGTAGGAACTGGATTGCATCAAGATGGAATCTATCTACCTCGGTGGTAGAGGAGCAGCCCTATGATGATCATGAGAATCAAGTCCAGAAGCCCATGGCCATGGCAGAGTGAAATAATAGAAAGAGTTTCTATTTAGGTTTTCACATCGGACTTGAATCGAATGATTACATCATATGACAGAGACTAGGGTTTGACGAGTTCACCTTAACCCTAATCTGATCGGGGCTCAAGATAGAAGAACTTAATCACACAGGTAGCTGCACCAAGAGGTTCGCATTCAGCTCTGATGGGTTGCCACCATATACTGCTAGGTGTCACTGGTGGATTTTGGGAGCAATTAGAATGATTTAGATGATCGATCATTCTAGCTGTTCGAATCAGAAGAGTTCTGATCCATCGAAAGGAGTTTCGATGATGTCGATGATAGAGATCATGACATATCCCATTACCATACAGAACTGAACCTAACTGGGTCACACAAACAAGGGTTTGAATCTGGTGATCATCAATTGAACTAATCCAGTTCAATTGATCTGAATGAGATTCAATTAGGTTCAAGGAAAATCGTGCTAGCACTCGATTGAACCTAACGTTCTTCTTTTACTATCATAAATAGTTGTCCTGACTGAGCCAAAGGAGTTTGTGCTCATCAGAGGCCTTCACTTGGTCTGACTGGAGCTTGTCCAAGTCAGAAAAGGGTTGTCTTATTTTGTAAGATAATATTTTTGGTCACCTGCCATTTTTGGTCACCTGCTATTTCTCGTCCTTTGACTTTGGTCAAACAGTTGACCTTTGACTGGTCCTTTGACCATTCTTTGACCCATGTGTCATGCACCTATTGGAGAGCTGGTGGGGGCTTGTCCCCTCTCTGAACCAATTGGCAAGAAGGAGGGCGCACGCCACCCTTGGCGTGTGCCCAAGGATAGGAGGCGCTGGAGTCCCTACGGATAGGGACTCCAGGTCTCCTTTTTGGATTCAAACTTAGGTGACCCTTCACCTAAGACTTTGACCAATCTTAGGTGCCATCCTTAAGGAGGAATCCATGGGACTCTATTCCCACCAATCAGATTTAGATCTGATTTCAACAAAGCAACGTGTGATTGGTTGGGAAGATGCTGCAGTACATGGATCAGCAGAGTCTATAAATAAGACCCTATCTATGCCCACTTTTGAGAACCCCTCTTCCAAGCCACGCCCCAAGCCTGCCCCTCTCCCTTCTCCATGCCACCATCTAGTCATCTCCCTCCTCTCCACTCCCAAGGAAGTTGGGCCCTCAGATTAGTGCGAGCCAAGTAAGAGAAAGGCTGACGAAAAAGAAAGAAGGCAGCACTGCTGCAGGGACGACGGGTGATCTTCAGAAAAAGTTTTGAAGATCCTCCAAATTAGATCCAAATTTGATTTTTGGAAAAAAAAGAAAGAGAAGAAGAAGATCTGTAGATCTAGCCTGAGTGAATATCGATAGAGGTCAGGCGCTTGTGTGGCTAGATCCAGAACCTCAAAGCTTCCGTCGGATTATCAACGAATAATTAGATTACCCAAGATCAAGGTTAAAGTTAATTCAAAATTAATTTAGTTTATTTTCTTAATCATTAGATTATAAATTAGATCTGAATAAGCATCAGATCTGATCTGGATCTGAGAGTAAATTTTTGAAATATGCCTTTCAATCCAATTAGATCTGAACGAACTTGATCCAAAAAATTAGGATTTCCCTTTAGCTTCATGAAAGGAATATGCCCTCAAGCCAATTTATTTTTGGGATGTTCTTTGTCTTCCAGACTCATGTAATGATATTTTTAATAAATAAAGTTATTTATTTCATCATATGCAGTATCTTATTATTTATATAAGATTATGACGAATCCTATAAATTAGGGCCATGATTTTAGGATTATGATGAGATCATACTAGTGAGACCAAAAACTCTTAAAACCCTAATTTAAATATTCCTAGTCGGTGGGACATTGAGTTAGGGATCAATGTTTTTTGGTAAGACTAGCACATTCTTTGTATGCTCGATTGAGAGGGTGATTGATCTCACAATAATTTGTGTATGACACTAATACAAGAATGTGGATGCCCATTAGAGAATGAGTTCATGGAATTGATCCAAATTGAGAATATCTAATGGAGTCTTATCTACATATCAATAGATGGTTCTCATAGTGGAATTTGTGCATGTAATCCTTTGACCTGAAACTACCATAGAATCTTATATATATAAATCCATATTTTGATTCATACTCATTCATGACTCTGTTATGTACGGGATGATCTGGATATGGTAGATTATATATATGAAGGTTGTGAGTAGGTTAACATGGAATCGATCTCTCCTGGTAAGAGAAAATTGCATCCTACCTGCTTCAAACAAATGATGATTTAGGAAGACTTTGATCAAAGCATGATAAAAAATTAGAAATGGTTTCTAATGTTTCACTAAATGAATCATCATCATAAGATTGAAAGAGAAATGAATATGATATTGGGGTTGACATATTTCCATACCTAGAGTCATATTCAGGATGCAGGAAGATCGAAGGATCTAGTTGCATGGTAATTTTTACTGAAGGGTATTTTTGATATTTTATCAAAATTTTACATCTTTT
>QRFJ01001176.1:232963-249576 GCA_006176705.1 Cocos nucifera
TTCTCTTCTTTTCTTTATCCATCTTATCAGTGTCAGTACCAGTCTTAAGCTCAGTTCTTCTATATGATTATCCTCTTCTTCAAATTTCTCATCTTGGCTAACATCAGTATTGGCCTCTATCACCTGGTCTTGATATGGGTCCTTAAGAATCCTACCACTTCTAAGTTCAGATATTGCTTTGGCATTTTCTAATTGGGGGTTCTTAGGTGGAATGTTAGATGGATGAGTAAATCCAGGTGGTTGATAGACATTGGATGGATTATTTTTAGGATTTGCAATTGGTTGGCTTGGTAATTGACCCGGTTCTCTCCTCATGCTAGACTCAGCTATTTATCCTATTTGAGCTTCTAGTCTGGCGATTGATTGTTGTTGGCTTAGAATTAATTGTTGAAGTTGATTGAATTTATCGTCGGCTAGATTGGTCTGTTGAGGAGGTGGGTATGAGGGTTGATTATAATGTAGTGGTTGAGAAGACTGACTAGGCTGACCCTTATTATAGGCATAGTTCTGGTATTGGGGCCTATTTTGATAATTCTGAACTGATGGGATTTGGGTCTGAGCCTGAGTTTGTTGTGGTTTCCAAGAGAAATTAGGATGGTTTCTCCAACCAGGATTATATGAATTTGAATATGGGTCATTAAGTGGTTTTGAGTAACCTTGAGCAGCTTGGACTTGTTCTTGGATAAGAGGTGGTAATTGTGCAACCGTAGGACATTCACTTACATGATGTGTTGGGCTAGCACAAATAGAGCAAATCACTTGATAATTAGAAGCTGGTGTGTATTGTGCAGGGGATTGTTGACCTAAGTTTAGGAATTGATCTAATTTCTGTGCAATAAGGTCGACTTTATCTAATTTTTGTGCTATTATGTTCAAATCTGCCTTAGAATTGAGTTCCGAAGTTTTGATCTCATAAATTCCTGCCCGTTTTTGTTGAGAAATTGATCTTTCATAAGAAGATAATGAAGCATGGTTAATAGAGTTTTCACTTAAAGGTTTCAAACAAGGTATAAGCTTCATCCTCACTTTTGCTCATGAATGCACCTCCACAGGATGCATCAACCATCTGCTTATATTGATCTCCTAAACCTTCATAGAAAGCTTGTACAATTTGCCACTTAGATAGACCATGGTGTGGGCATTTTCTAAGGAGTTCCTTAAGTCTTTCCCATGATTCATGAATTTGTTCCCCTGGAAGCTGAGCAAATCCCGTGATGGCTCGCCTCATGGTATTGGTTCGTCCTATGGGATAAAATTTCTTAAGAAATTCATGTTGCATCTCTGCCCATGTTTGAATTGTTCTTCCTAATGTGCCAAGCCAGTACTTGGCTTTATCTTTTAATGAGAAAGGGAACAAGGTCAGTCTAAGGGCATCATCAGAAAAATTCTGAATTTTTACCGTAGAGCAGATTTCTAAGAACTCATCCAGATGTTTGTAAGGGTCTTCATTGGCATTCCCATAAAAAGATGGGAGCATCTGGATTGTGGTTGACTTAATCTCATAGTGACTAGCAGGGATATCAGGTATGTGGATGCAAGTCGATGGGTTGTAGGTGGAAGGAATAAAGTATTCCTTCATCTGCCTAGGTGGTTCTTCACGATTTCCAGCCATTTGATTACCTGGTCTTAAATGAATTAGTCTTTCAATTTCAGGATCTGGTTTAACTAGGTCAGGTAAAAGTGATCTTCTACCGTGCATGTACTAGTGCAATTTGATATATGGTTCAATTTTTTTTTTTTTTAAATTATTATTATTATTTTTTTTTTAATTTATTTATTTTTTTAAGAAAAGAAGAGAGAAAGAAAGAAGAGGAAAAATCCTAAAGAATCTTAAATCTGGAGAAGATAGGGAGGAGTTAATTTTTATGTTAGATATTATTTGGCAAACAAGTTAGGCAATCAATCCTGACTAAGAGTTATCCTAGATCTAGACAGCTCCTAACTGCCAAGATCACCTTCAAGCCCTCCAAATAGAGGATTAACCAATCAACTGGCCAGGTAAGTGTAAAGTGGTGGGAGTCCCTCTGTTGCTTGCCTTAGACACCAATTGTGCTTGGCCAGGTAAGCGAACAGAACCAATTAAGTAACCACCTTCTTTGGCCCAATCGTCCCTGAACCACTTTCCTAGACACCAGTCAAATTGATTAATCCTAACTTGGTTCAACTCTTAGGATTTTTATCCTATTGAGCTCGAATATCCTTAAAGGTTAATGTCTAATTGATTTTAAGATTTAAGGTTTGGGTTAATGCAGGATGCTGGTTGGTTGTTTGTGGGCTAAGGAAGGGTGATCAAATCCCCACCTTATCTTGTTTAATGGGTTGTGCCCTTAATTTGGTTTAATATGAAATATGCAAAAAAAATTCAATCAAAGAGTTCTATGCAATTTAAACTAATTAATTAAATTATAAAAAGGCTTACCTTGACTCCAGCAATCACCAAAAATAAGAATAAAAACTAATATGATGGATGCTCTAAATAATTAGGGTTTCTAATCTTGTGATGAGATTTTAATTAGGTTTATGTAGGTAATATTTTTAATTAATTTAAAATAAAGTAAATATTAAAAATAAAGAAAGAGATTTAGGGTTTAGGAATGATCTCACCGAATAGGATTGAGAGTTTTGTTCGTGCCCTAATCTTCCTTGTTCCTTTTTTTTTCTTTTCTGCAAAATAAATAAAAAAAATAATGAGTAGGCAGTAAAAAAAAATCAAAGAAATAAAGAAATTTTAATTTTTATGCCTCCCCGGCAATGGCGCCAAAAACTTGATAGGGACACGATGCTGTCGTTAAGACACCGTGTTTATCAATTTAAATCCACTCTTTACTTTTTAAACTAATTAAAAATTATGAAGAAAGTGGTGAGTCGGGTCGAATCCACAGAGAGGCAATGATTTATTTCTAAAATCTTTGATTTTTTTTTTAAGAAAAGAAAGCAAAGATTAAAGTCAAAAAATAGATCTATAAATAAAAATAGAATTTAAATTATGCAAAAATAAATTTGATACTAAGATCTACTATTTAGATCTTAGCAACTACTTATAGTAAAATTAAAGAGCAATAAAGAACAAATAATTTAAAGAGCTAGAATTGAAAAGAATAATGAAACTTTCTTTATTAAATTTAAAACTAAGATGCAGAATTTAAATACAAGAAATTAAAGAAAATTCAGAATTTTAATACAAGAAATTAAAGGAAAAAAAAAAAAAAACTAGATGAAGATCGCAGATCGGCGTAGGCATGAAGATGGCATAGAAGACCGGCTCTTCTTCTCAGCAGCACCGCAGCTTTGAAGCAACCTTTAATCTCGAGCTTGACTTCCACTCTATACCTTAGCTTCTCTTCCAACCCTCCTCCCCTTTCTTAGAGGCTTAGGATCCTTTTTACAGAGCTAGAAGAGGTAGATATTTATTTCTAAAAGCAATATGGGACTAATTCCCTTTGTAATCGTAAAAATTTGAATAAGATTTAAATAAAAACAACCCTGTTACATCTCTGGTAAATCTGGTAAAATCAGACTATCTGATAGGAATCGAACGGTTCAAAAATCGTAAAAATTGGATGCCTATCAGCCCAGATCAGCTCGAATTAAATACTGGCCGTCCGATCACGCTTGATCGAGGAAATCTGGCCGCAAATCACGCTTCGGGAGTCCTGATCACTGTCGGGAGCATTCTGGACCGTCGGATCGAAGCTGGAATCAGGCGCTGCCATTTGATGGTGATCCGAGTGAAATTGGCAACCGGAAAAAATGCTGACCGTCCGATCTTAACCGCAATCAACCGCAGCCGTCCGATCGCGCAATTACTGTTCCCATGGACCGCGTAGACCGGCCGCACCGCACACCGCAACCAATCAACGCTTCTATCACCGAGTGAAATGACCAGATTGCCCTGTGAGCCGCGATAAAATTTTGTAGACCCTTTAAGGGTCTAGGTCCACCACGTGGCAAGCTCTGATTCGCCGGATTTTGCTGAGCTGGCGGTCCACGCCTGGATCGTAGACCGGCTGATGGCTTCAACGACTGAGTCGGCTTGATGGCTCTGCTTAGCTTGGTGGCTCGGCTTGCGGAGCCGGCTGAGCCGTTTTCTTTTTTATTTAATTTTTATTTATTTTATATTTTTAAAAATTCATATCTTTTTCATTTTAACTCCGTTTTACTTAAAATTTATTTCGTTGTGATCAAAAAAATGAGCTCTTTCTATTGATAATAAAATTTTATTTTTTTAATTTTTATTAATTTTTATTATTTTTTAATTAATTTTTTAATTAATAAAAATATGAATTTTTTAAAAATTATATATATAAATTGATTGATAATTCTTAAAAATTAATATAAATTAATTAATAAATTAATACTTTTATTGGTGAATTTATGATGCTTATCACTAAGGAGCCAAGGTCTCACCAAAAATACGAGCACATCGAGCAATGATATCATCTCATCCATGATTATCTCAAGAAAAGTTACATCGAGGTCAAGAGAGTCGACTATATAAACAATGCGGCAGACCCACTCACACAGCCGTTGGGCCAATAGAAGATTGAAGCGCACCTTGAGAGATGGGACTTAGATTTATAGCCTTTGGCTTTAGGTCAAGTGAAAGTTTGTTAGATATGTGTGCCCTAGAAGCCAGAATTGGCTGACACTTGTTATACACATCTAACGATAAAATTATAATTTTGACTATAAATAATAAAATGAATTATTTTCTATCATAATGTGTATTTAGTGTCTACGATACATCCTTTGAGTTAATGGCAATGATAATTTTTGTTGGTGCAGAATTTGGTTGATGCTGGATCGAGCTAGAGTCGAGGAAGAAGAGGACACTACCGATGATCTGCATAATAAAGTCCCACTTGGAGTCGGTGGTGGTGGCTTCGGTAGGACCCTCTGATGATCAAGTCAGCTCTTCTAGCCAATAGAAATGGAGTGCTCTGGCAAGAATTCAGCAAAGTTTTAGAAAGAAGAAGAGAGCTTAGAGAAAATGTATCTGGAGGATCACTTTTTATAGATAGAGCTTATCATAACCATCTGGTAGTGGACTGCTTAGGACCATGTGGAGTTTGTTACGGTCGTTGTTATGATGTGGCCATTCGATAGTAGGCCGTTCGGAGCCACGTGGAGTTTGTTGCGGAGAGTGGTATCCATTGCCACGATGTGGCCATTCGTTGAGATTTAAATGTCGAAGTTCGGAGGAAGCAGGCATTGGTTGGTAAGGAGCTTTGACATACATTAATTCAAGGAGAGTTTAGACTCCTAAAGGGAACATAGCTAGAGGGGATCATTCAGAAATAATGCTAGTTGAAATCTAGAAGGAATACACTGGAGCAATCTATATGGAGTTCGGCTGAAGGAGAAGTCCGAAAGAAGTTCAGCTCCTGATGGGATTCAGAAGGAGTTTGGCTACTAGAGTTAACCAACCGAAGGAGAGATCCAAAAGAAGGTCGACTTTTGGAGAAACTTGACTGAAGGAGAGATTCGAAAGTAGTTCGGCTCCTATAGAAATCCGACTGAAGGAGGAGTCCGGAGGAAGTTTGGCTCCTGAAGGAACTTGACTGAAGGAGAGATCTGAAAGGAGTTTGGCTCCTGAAGGAATCTAACTAAAGGAGAGATCCGAAAGGAGTTCAGCTCCTAAAGAAATTCAACTAATGGAGGAGTTCGAAAGGAGTTCGGCTCCTGAAAGTATTCGACTAAAGGAGAGATCCGAAAGAAGTTTGGTTCTTAGAGGAACCCAACTGAAGAAGAGATCGGAAGGAGTTTGACTCCTGTAGAAATTCAACTGAAGGAGGAGTCCGAAAGAAGTTTAGCTCTTAAAAGTATTTGACTGAAGGAGAGATTCAGAAGGAGTTCGGTTCTTGGAGGAATCTGACTGAAGGAGAGATTCAGAAGGAGTTCGGCTCCTATAAAAATTTAACTAGAGGAGGAGTCAGAAGGGAGTTTGGCTCCTGAAGAAACTTGGCTGAAGGAGAGATCCAAAAGAAGTTAAGCTCTTAGAGAAACCTGACTGAAGGAGAGATGCGGAAGGAGTTCGGCTCTTGTAGAAATCCGACTAAAGGAGGAGTTTGCCTCCTGAAAGTATCCAACTAAAGGAGAGATCCAGAAAGCGTTCGATTCCTGAAGGAACCCGACTGAAGGAGAGCTCCAAAAGGAGTTTGGCTTCTGTAGAAATCCAATTGAAGGAGGAGTTCGGAATGAGTTTGGCTCCTCGAAGTATCCAACTAAAGGAGAGATCCGGAAGGAGTTTGGTTCCTAGAGGAATCCGATTGAAGGAGAGATTCGGAAGGAGTTTGACCACTGGGGAGTTCAGTTAGTGATCGACCATTGAGGAGTTTGGCTACTGAATGAGTTTGGCTGCTGGAGGAGTTCGACTACTGAATGAGTTCGATCATTGGAGGAGATCAGATGGGGTCGACCACTTGAGCAAGAATTTTCGATTAAAGCTCTTCCATGATTATTGGTTGTGTTAGGCTAAGCATCAGGCTGAACTTCAATGAAAGCGGAATTTATCCCCAACAATAGTCCCCCCACTTCTGAGTTCAAAATTCAAAGGAAGAGAGTACAAAAAAGATGACTGCCAAAATTCTTTTCCAAGCTCTACACCCGTTAGGATTGAAGTGATGGGTTTGGTGAATAGGGTGGAAGCATGGATTTTAAAGCAAAAATAAGAAATCAAATAAACCAAACCCGAACCCTAGGACCACCTCATTAGCAATTAAATCATATAACATGCAATTATAACATAAGAGAAAGTATTAGAACATACCTCTTATCGCTAAACCCTAAATTGACCCTGATTGCCGGTAGTAGTTCGTTAGGGTTTCCATCAGGTGTCCACATGTTCACCCTCCAACATTGATCCACACAGAGACTTGATCAAGACAACAGCACCTCTGATTTATATAATTAGAGGTTTAATAATAAGAACTTTAATTAAAAGGGCTAGACCTTCTTTAGCCTTTATGTCACCTTCCTTGCCTCTCCTTATCTATCTTTCTTTTTCTTTTGTCTTCTTAGTTTTCCTTCCTAATCTGCTTAGTCTTAAGATGACTACTTGTCCTTATAATGACAAGGTCTAGACAAGAGAAAGGAAGAAAGAAAATTGGACAAAAAGAAACCCTTGTAAGAAAGAAAGATAATTTTCACTCTTCCGGACTCTTGGTGTGCACCCCTATTAATAATGTACGTAGGGGTGCCAACAAAAAAAAAACTCATGCACTTTCCTCATCAAATTCTCATGCCCCATCAGCCAATCTCATGCCTCTCTGAATTTTGCGCCTTTTAAAATTACATAGACTTATTCCAAGAGGTGCCTTAAACTAGAAGGACTCTTCGGACTAATTCTACGTAGTTTTTCTATGAAGAGTCGCAATGCATAAATATATGGTGCCATAATTCAATGGTTTGGATCAGATTAGATGGCCATCTAATGGCTCTTAAAGGGATGCCCATTCATCAAGAAGGCGTGGAGATGTACTTTGAATAGTTAAAGTTCCAAGAGGCGTAAAGAAGAAGTGGGCGGCAAGGACTCATGGTCGACAAAACATCTTGGGTGAAAAGAAAAAAAAGAATTTCATCTATAGAAGGACTCTTCTGCACTCCATATCTGATGTCCATGCCAATATAAAAGTTTACGTGACAAAACAATATTGGAAAAGTCAAAGAAGGTAGGTGCCAACTTATTTCATGCGCCAAAGAGTCCTTTGCGCATGAAAAACTTCCCACACATAAGAGAGAGACTCTTTGGCATGTGGGATGTAGGTATGTGGCACCCAATCTGAAGCCCAATCAATCTAGGTTAATCCAACTCAAGACTAAATCCTATTTGGTTCAAATCGGATCTTAATTAGCCCAAATCGGAAGCTGATTCGAATCCAATTCGAAACCAGGTGCTAGGGTTTGCAACATGTGCTAGCATGTTCATCTTGCAAACATGGTCTAATCCAATTAGACCCTTAATCAATATTTTTTATGTGTGACCCATTGGGTTTCACATCTATCCAGCAGTGAGTCTGGGTGTGATTTGACCTAATCTGGTTAGAACTCAACCAAACCAATTTAGGTCAAAACCAGCCAACCCAATTTGACTTAATTTAGAACACTTTCTAATTTAATAATTCAAATTAAAATTTTAATTTGATCAAACCCACAAGACATGATTGACGTCTAGCAACGTATCATGACTACCCAAAGATGTGAAATTTTGATGAAAATACCAAAAATATCCTTCAGTGAAAATTACCATGCAACTAGATCCTTCGATCTTCCTGCATCCTGAATATGACTCTGGGTATGGAAATATGTCAACCCCAATATCATATTCATTTCTCTTTCAATCTTATGATAATGATTCATTTAATAAAACATTAGAAACCATTTCTAATTTTTCATCATGCTTTGATCAAAGTCTTCCTGAATCATCATTTGTTTGAAGCAAGTAGGATGCTATTTCCTCTTACCAGGAGAGATCGATTTCATGTTAACCTACTCACAACCTTCATATATATAATCTACCATATCCAGATCATCCTCGTACATAACTGAGTCATGAATGAGTATGAACCAAAATATGGATTTATATATATAAGATTCTATGGTAGTTTCAGGTCAAAGGATTACATGCACAAATTCCACTATGAGAACCATCTATTGACATGTAGATAAGACTCCATTAGATATTCTCAATTTGGATCAATTTAGTGAACTCATTCTCTAATGAGCACCCACATTCTTGTATTAGTGTCATACACAAGTTATTGTGAGATCAATCACCCTCTCAATCGAGCATACAAAGAATGTGCTAGTCTTACTGAAAAATATTGATCCCTAACTCAATGTCCCATCGACTAGGAATATTTAAATTAGGATTTTAAGATTTTTAGGTTCTCACTAGTATGATCTCATCATAATTCCTAAAATCATAGCCCTAATTTATAGGGTTCATCATAATCTTAAATAAATAATAAGACACTGCATATGATGAAATAAATGCCTTTATTTATTAAAAATGTTCATTACATGAGTCTGGAAGACAAAGAACATCCCAAAAATAAGTTGGCTTGAGGGCATATTCCTTTCAATCTCCCACTTGCACTAAAGCCAATCATCCTTATATTTTAATCCCATATAGTCAAGGTGGCGATCAAACAGTTGCAGTGGTAAAGCCTTAGTGAATGGGTCTGCTATGTTGTTCTTTGTGTCCACTCGTTCAACGACTACATCTTGTCTTTCAATAATTTCTTGAACGAGATGGAAGCATCTCAGAATGTGTTTGGATTTATGACGAGACCTTGATTTCTTTGCTTGAGCTATAGCTTCAGTATTATCATAGTAAAGTGGTACTGGATTCTCTATTTTAGGAAAAACTTCCAATTCAGTGATGAACTTCTTCATCTAGATAGCTTCCTTGGTGGCTTCACTTATGGCTATGTATTCTGCTTCTGTGGTTAAGTCAGCTACAATTGGTTGCTTAGTACTTTTCCAACTTACTGCTCCACTGTTCAGAGTAAATACATATCCTGAAATGGATTTGCTATCATCTGGGTCTGATTGAAAACTAGAATCAGAATATGCTTCTAATTTAAGATCAGAACCTCCATATACTAGAAAAATATCTTTAGTCCTTCTCAAGTACTTAAGAATATTTTTCACAGCTTTCCAATGATCCTCTCCTGGATCAGCTTGAAATCTACTTGCAATGCCTAAAGCATAAGCAACATCAGGCCTTGTACATAACATGGCATACATTATTGATCCAACAGCCGAAGCATAAGGAATAGAACTCATTCTATTTCTCTCTTCAGGTGTCTTAGGAGACATCTTTTTAGAGAGATGTATGCCTTGACTCATGGGTAAATAACCTCTTTTACTCCCATCCATACTGAATCTTTTCAGTATTAAGTCAATGTACCTTGATTGGGACAAGCCTAGCATCCTCTTAGATCTATCTCTATAGATCTTTATTCCTAGTATATAGGATGCTTCTCCCAAATCTTTCATGGAAAAACTTATTTGATAGCCATAATTTGACTGATTGTAACATTGGGATATCATTCCCAATGAGGAGTATGTCATCTACATACAGAACCAAGAAGACTATGGTTCTCCCACTAGTTTTCTTGTACACACATGGTTCATCAACATTCTTGATAAAACCAAACTCTTTTACTGTTTCATCAAAATGGATGTTCCAACTCCTTGATGCTTGCTTTAATCCATAAATGGATCTCTTAAGCTTGCATACCTGATTTGGTTTCTCATTTGACTCAAATCCCTCTGGCTGTGACATATAGACCTCCTCCTCAAGGAAACCATTAAGGAAGGCAGTCTTTACATCCATTTGCCATATTTCATAATCGTGGTATGCTGCTATAGCAAGCATAATCCAAATAGATTTGAGCATGGCAATAGGTGAAAATGTTTCATCATAATCAATCCCCTATTTTTGCCTAAAACCCTTAGCCACCAATCTGGCCTTATAGGTTTCTATTTGACCATCAGCTCCAATCTTTTTCTTAAAAATCCATTTGCATCCAATAGGATTTATATCCTCTGGTGCATCCACCAAAGTCCATACTTTGTTGGTGTGCATGGATTCCATTTCGGATTGCATGGCAGCCAGCCATTTGTAAGAGTCCTTACTTTTGACTGCTTCCGCATAGGTCAGAGGTTCGTCATTTTCAATGACTTGGGCTTCATTGTTCTCAATAATGAAACCATACCTCATAGGTGTATTTCATACTCTTTTAGACCTATGGATAGGAGTTATGTGTTCTGGTTCTTTTATATGATTATATGGTTGAGAAATTTCTATTTGTTTTTCTTGAACTTCACTAAGTTCAATATTTCTGCCACTGCCCTTTTCTAGGATAAATTCTTTTTTCATGAAAATGGCATGCCTACTTACAAATACCTTTTGTTCAGTAGGATGGTAGAATAAATATCCTATACTATTTCTAGGATATCCTATAAATAGACATCTGTCTGATCTAGCATCAAGTTTATGTCCAAAATTTCTTTTGACATAAGCTGGACAACCCCATATCTTAAGATACTTAAGATTAGATTTCTTACTTCTCCATATGTCATATGGAGTACTAGATACAGATTTAGAAGGAACTCTATTCAAGATGTAAATTGCAGTCTCCAGAGCATGACCCCAGAAGAAAATAGGTAAATTCAGTGAAGCACATCATGGACCGTACCATATCTAATAAGGTACATGATTTTTTCTTTCGGACTACACCATTTAATTATGGTGTATAAGGAGGTGTCCATTCAGAGAGAATCCCTTTAACTTTAAGATAGTCTAGAAACTCACTAGATAAGTATTCTCCTCCCCGATCAGATCGAAGGATTTTTATACATTGTCCAGTTTGTTTTTCGACCATACTTTGATACTCTTTAAATTTATCAAAGGCTTCTGATTTGTGTTTCATAAGATACACATATCCAAACCTAGATAAATCATCAGTAAATGTAATAAAATAAGAGTATCCTCCTCTGGCTTGAGTTGTCATAGGACCACATACATCCATATGTACAAGTCCTAATAACTCATTTGTCCTTTCTCTATGTCCACTAAATGGAATCTTGGTCATTTTACCCATGAGGCATGATTCACAAGTTCCCAATGATTCATAATCAAAAGGATCAAAGAACTTTTCTTTGTATAACTTGTTAATCCTAGCCTCACTAATATGACCTAATCGACAATGCCAAAGTAAAGTATTATTTATGTCATCTCTCTTACGTTTTCTATTTTCATCAATATGAAATATATTATCATCCAAACATAGAGTCAACAAACCATTGCTAAATATGCCAAAATAAATATTTTCATTAGAATATTTGATCGAGCAACCTTCGCTCGTTACATTAAGACTATAACCTTGTTTTAATAACAAGGGTATAGATATAATATTTCTAATGATCTTAGGCATATAATAATAATTTGTAAGCTCTAAGATCTTTCCATAAGGTAACTTCAATATATTTGTCCCTACAGCTTCTGCTTGGATAGACTCTCCTCCAGCGCCATAGAGCTTGAAGTCACCTTTCTTCAAACTCTTAATTTTTTGCAGTTCCTGCAAAGATTTGCAGATATGAAAACCACAGCCGGTATCTAATACCCAAAAATTTGAAATGAAAGAATTTAATGATAATATAGTATGTATCTCATACATACCTTTTGGTGCATTATTTGCACCAGACTTCATGGTTGCAAGGTAAGCCTTGCAATTCCTCTTCCAATGGCTTGCTTTGCCGTAGTGAAAATAGGTTATTTGTCTGGAGACCTTCTTCCCCTTTTTCTTCTTATTTATACCACTTTTAGGATTCAACCTTCTCTTTTTGAACCCTTTTTGCCTGCCTTCTTCTTGGAGATCCCTTCCACAAGAAGAAGAGGAGCCTTATCTTTCTTGATATGGCTTTCTGCTATCTTGAGCATATTTAACAGCTCAGGCAATGAAGAATTTAGTTTGTTCATGTGATAGTTCACGACAAACTGAGAAAATGATTCTAGGAGTGATTGCAAGATCAAATCCTGACTTAACTCTCAATCCATTACAAAACCTAATTGACTTAATCGAGTGATTAGGTCAATTACCATCAAAACATGATTTTGTATGGATGTTCCTTCTGTCATTCTTGCATGAAATAATTGCTTAGATATCTCATATCTAGCAGTCCTACTATGCTCTCCATAAAGCTCTTTTAGATTGAGCAATATGGACTGAGTGTCCATGCTATCATGCTGCCTCTGTAATTCATTATTCATAGAGGCAAGTATGATGCATTTGACAGTAAGGAATCATTTTGCCACATCTTGTATGTGGACTTATCTTCATCTGTGGCATCATTTTCCTAATGGCTTAGGATCAGGGGCATCAAGAATATAGGAGAGTTTTTCTTGACTGAGTACTATTTTTAGGTTTCTCAACCAGTCAACATAATTTTGACCAGTCAATTTATTTGAATCCAAAATTGAACGTAATGAAAGTGAAGAAGCCATTTAATCTACATAATAAAGAACAATATATAAGCAAACAATTCATGATGACAAACATAATTAAATTAGGACTTTAATTTAATTATGTCTCCCACTAAAAATCATAACCCTCTTATTGATTTTCTTAGTGAGAATAAGATCCTAATTCCTTATAAAAAGTCTTGTGGTTGCACAACAAACCTATTATAAGTTCAAAGGTAGGAAACTCTTTCCAATTGCATTTTATGCAACTCTTAAAAACTTTTGCCTCTAAAATATTAATAGCCTTGTGTTAGCACAACAAACTTTAATGTTTTAGTTTAAGTAGAACCCTTCATTTCTATACAGTCAAAATTGAAATATAACTACTTTTGTGGTTACACAATAAAGTAGTATATTCAAAATGCTGTAAGCATCTCAATGCACTAGATTAATATTACATCTTTCCCCATGATAGATCTTGTGGTTACACAATAGAACTAATATGGTTCTGGACATAATAAGAAACTAGTATGAAGGAAGGCCTTAATGTAGTGAATATAATATTAAGCATTTCAATCTAGAATTAAATTAATCGAATCGGCCAGGTAAATGGGAGAGAAATGGGAGTCCCCCGTTGCTTTTCCTTAGACACCAATAAATTGGCCAGGTCAGACAATGGAACCAATTAAAAAATCATGTTCTCTTTACCAATCAAGAACCATTTTTCCTAGACACCGATTGATCAATTAGACATCCTGACTGATTCAGCTAAAGATTAATTACACTACAACTTAATATAATTTTTTTTTATAGAGGGATTTAAATGGTCTCAATGCACATATTGATTTAAAATCAAACTAAATGCATAATAGCATTAAATTATGATAAAATATTATATATGTCAATTAACATGTATAATTATTCTAGGACAACCATCATTATATAGTGAATAACTATATCCAACCATATAAATTAAAACATGCTAAAAATATTATATCATTTTTTTTTCATTTATGCCATTATACTATAAGCAAAGCATTATATGATTTAACCTAATAAGGCTTGCTCTGATACCACTGTTGGGATTGGTGTACAGGGTGGAAGCATGGAATTTCAAAGCAAAAATATGAAATCATATAAACCAAACCCAAACCCTAGGACCACCTCATTAGTAATTAAATCATACAACATGCATTTGTAACATAAAAGAAAGTATTAGAACATACCTCTTATCGCTAAACCCTAAATTGACCTTAATCATCGGTAGCAGTCCGTCAGGGTTTCCACCAGGTGCCCACGTGTTCACCCTCCAACGTTGATCCACACAGAGACTTGATCAAGACACCAGCACCTCTGATTTATATAATTAGAGTTCTAATAATAAGAACTTTAATTAAAAGGGCTAGACCTTCTTTAGCCTTTATGTCACCTTCCTTGCCTCTCCTTATCTATCTTTCTTTTTTTTTTGTCTTCTTAATTTTCCTTCCTAATCTCTTTAGTCTTAAGATGACTTCTTGTCCTTATAATGACAAGATCTAGACAAGAGAAAGGAAGAAAAAAAATTGAACAAAAAGAAACCCTTATAAGAAAGAAAAATAATTTTCACTCTTCCGGACTCTTGGTGTGCACCCCTATTTATAATGTACATAGGGGTGCCAACAAAAAAAACTCATGCCCTTTCCTCATCAAATTCTCATGCCCCATCAGCTAATCTCATGCCTCTCTAAATTTTGCACCTTTTAAAATTATGTAGAATTAGTCTAAGAGGTGCCTTGAAATAGAAGGACTCTTCGGACTAATTCTACGTAAGTTTTTTATGAAGAGTCACGATGCATTTCATCTTTGGCGCCACCCATAATTCATCCATTAGATCATGATAAAAAGGCCATCCAATGGCTCTAAAAAGGGATGCCCATTCAGCAAGAAGGCATGGAGATGATCTTTGAATAGTCAAAGTCCAAGAGACTTTGACTTGGTCCAAGACGTCAAGGAGGAGTAGGCGGCATGGAGTCCAAGGGCGGCAAGGGAGTCTTGGGCGACAAAACATCCTGGCCGAAAAAAGAAAAAAAAGAGTTATTTCATCTGTAGAAGGACTCTTCTATGCACCCCATATCTGATGTCCATGCCAATATAAAAATTTACGTGACATAACAAATGGAAAAAGTCAAAGAAGGTAGGCGCCAACTAATTTCATGCGCCAAAGAGTTCCTTTGCGCATGAAAGACTTCCCACGCATAAGAGAGAGACTCTCTGGCACATGGGATGCAGGTATGTGGCACCCAATCTGAAGCCCAATCAATCTAGGTTAATCCAACTCAAGACCAAATCCTATTTGGCTCAAATCGGATCTAAATTAGCCCAAATCGGAAGCTGATTCGAATCCAATTCGAAACCAGGTGCTAGGGTTTGCTACATGTGCTAGCATGTTCATCTTGCAAACATGGTCTAATCCAATTAGACCCTTAATCAATTCTCTTTGTGTGTGACCCATTGGGTTCCACATCTAACCAGCAGTGAGTCTGGGTGTGATTTGACCTAATCTGGTTAGAACTCAACCAAACTGATTTAGGTCAAAACTAGCCAACCCAATTTGACTTAATTTAGAACACTTTCTAATTTAATAATCAAATTAAAATTTTAATTTGATCAAACCCACAAGACATGATTGACGTCTAGCAATGTATCATGACTATCCAAAAGATGTAAAATTTTGATGAAAATATCAAAAATACCCTTCAGTGAAAATTACCATGCAACTAGATCCTTCGATCTTCCTGCATCCTGAATATGACTCTGGGTATGGAAATATGTCAACCCCAATATCATATTCATTTCTCTTTCAATCTTATGATGATGATTCATTTAATGAAACATTAGAAACCATTTCTAATTTTTATCATGCTTTGATCAAAGTCTTCCTGAATCATCATTTGTTTGAAGCAGGTAGGATGCTATTTTCTCTTACCAGGAGAGATCGATTCCATGTTAACCTACTCACAACCTTCATATATATAATCTACCATATCCAGATCATCCCGTACATAACTGAGTCATGAATGAGTATGAACCAAAATATGGATTTATATATATAAGATTCTATGGTAGTTTCAGGTCAAAGGATTACATGCACAAATTCCACTATGAGAACCATCTATTGACATGTAGATAAGACTCCATTAGATATTCTCAATTTGGATCAATTCAGTGAACTCATTCTCTAATGAGCACCCACATTCTTGTATTAGTGTCATACACAAATTATTGTGAGATCAATCACCCTCTCAATCGAGCATACAAAGAATGTGCTAGTCTTACCAAAAAACATTGATCCCTAACTCAATGTCCCATCGACTAGGAATATTTAAATTAGGATTTTAAGATTTTAGGTCTCACTAGTATGATCTCATCATAATCCTAAAATCATAGCCCTAATTTATAGGATTCATCATAATCTTAAATAAATAATAAGATACTGCATATGATGAAATAAATAACTTTATTTATTAAAAATATCATTACATGAGTCTGGAAGACAAAGAACATCCCAAAAATAAATTGGCTTGAGGGCATATTCCTTTCATGAAGCTAAAGGGAAATCCTAATTTTTTGGATCAAGTTCGTTCAGATCTAATTGGATTGA
>QRFJ01001177.1:0-21964 GCA_006176705.1 Cocos nucifera
AACATATATGCTAGAGGTGGGTTCTACTACTTCATTATATTTACGATCTATCTAAGTATGGGTATGTCTATCTTATGAAGAATAAATTGGAATTCATTTAAAATGTTCAAACGATATCGAAATGAGGTAGAAAATAACTTGAGAAGAGTATTAAAACTCTTCAGTCAGATCGAGAAGGTGATACCTTTCTAATGAGCTTTTTGACGTATCTAGAAAGAATAAAATTCTCTCATAATGGATCCCTCCTGAAACACCACAACATAATGGTGTATCAAAAGGAAGGAATCGAACCCTATTGGGCATGGTTCAATCCATGATGGGGTTTGTGAGTTTGTCGATTTCATTCTAGGATTATGCATTAAAGATTGCTTGTTACATTTTGAACGTTATTCCAAGCAAGTCTGTTACAAAGACTCCATATGAGATATGGACTGGTCATAAGCCGACATTCTATCACTTTAGGGTTTGGGGATATCCGGCTTATGTCAAACGTTTGCAGCCAAAAAAGCTTGGACCTAGGTCCGATAAATGCTTATTCATAGGATACCCCAAGAAAACTAGGGATTATTACTTCTATCTTATCGAAGAATAAAAAGTGTTCATCAGCAATAGAGCGGCCTTTTTAGAAAAAAAGTTTCTTATGGAAGGAACAGCTGCCTCTAATATTGAGCTTGGTGAAGTTCGATAGGTAGAAGAATCGACACATTCTAGTGAACCTACAAAACTAGATTTGATAAAATCAAATCTAAAGCCCGTTAAAGAGGCACCTTTAAGAAGATCCAGTAGAGTACTACATCAACCGGATAGATACTATAGTTTCTTGGTCTGGGATGGTGATCCTATTGAACTCGATGAGAACGATGAGGATTCGATCACCTACATGGATGCTATGCAAAGGTCCAACTCTAATAAGTGGCTAAAAGCCATAAAGTCCGAAATGGAGTCCATGAAAGTCAACAATGTATGGACACTGGTTGATCCACCTGAAGGGGTAAAACCCATTGGGTGTAAGTGAATTTTCAAAAAGAAAAGGGATGCAGATGGAAAGGTAGAGACCTATAAAGCCCGTCTGGTTGCCAAGGGATATCGTCAACATTATGGTATTGACTATGATGAGATATTTTCTCCGATGGCAATGCTCAAATTTATTTGGATTATACTTGCGATAGTAGCATACCTAGACTATGAGATCTGGCAAATGGATATGAAGATAGCTTTCCTAAATGGAGAGCTAGATGAAGAGGTGTATATGATATAGCCTGAGGGTTTTACATCTACAGACGAGTCTAAGGTGTGCAAGCTTCAAAGATCCATCTATGGATTGAAGCAGACATCTCAGAGTTGGAACATGAATTTTGATAAAGTAATCAAAATGTATGACTTCATTAAGAACAGAGAAGAACCCTACATTTATAAATGGGCTAATGGTTCTGTAGTTGTATTTCTTGTATTGTATGTGGATGATATTCTCTTAATCAGAAATGGCATCCCTGCACTACAAGAAATAAAGGTTTGGCTGTCATCTCGGTTCTCCATGAAGGACTTGGGAGAAGCTTCCTACATCCTAAGGATGAAGATCTATAGGGATAGATCTAAAAGGTTGCTTGATTTATCTCAGTCCATGTACATCGATACCATGCTGAAAAAATTTAGCATGGAAAACTCTAAAAAGGGCTATCTCCCGATAGGCCATGGAATTACTCTCTCGAAAAGGGATTGTCCGACAACTTCTCAAGAGAGAGAGCATATGAGTAGAATACCATATGCTTTGGTAGTGGATTCTATTATGTATGCCATGACGTGTACGAGACCAGACATGGCATACTCACTAGGGGTAGTGAGTAGATACCAGTATGATTCGGGTGAGCATCACTGGAAAATTGTAAAGACAACCCTAAAGTATTTAAGAAATATAAAGTACCAGTGGCTCATCTATGGAGATACTGACTTGAAACTTATGGGATATACTAATTTCAATTTTTAGTCAGATCATGATGACAGCAAGAGTATGTCAGGATATGTATTTATTCTGAATGGTGGAGCGATCTACTGGAAGAATTCCAAGCAGCACACTATGGCTGATTCTGTATGCGAGGCAAAGTATGTCATGGCATCCGATGCTACAAAGGAAGCTATGTGGCTGCGGAAGTTCATCGGCGAGTTGAGAGTGGCACCCTCCTTGGATGGTCTGGTTCTGCTTTACTGTGATAATACTGGAGCCATAGCTCAAGCGAAGGAGCCAAAGGCATATTAGCGCACCAAGCATATTCTGCATCGCTACCATCCTGTACGAGAGATTATGGAACGAGGTGACATCGACCTTCAGAGAATTGATGGAAAGGAGAACGTGGCCGACCCATTTACTAAAGCTCTCCAAATCAAAGAGTTCGACAATCACAAATGGAAGATGGGTATTCGATACTGTTCTGAGTGGCTTTAGTCTAACTGGAAGTTGTTAGAAATTATATCCTAAAGTTAATCATCTAGATTATAGATGGTTGAGCTAAATATAATTATACTTAAATTATTAATAAATAAAATTATTATTTTGGTATTTTCATCACTTTGTGCATCTTTCTATAATGAGCTCTTTTATGATGAAGTCCTTAGGACTATTAAGACTCGACAAAAGAGGATTTGTCATTTAGTCCTTAAACCAGTTTGTGATCAAATAATTCATTATTAACTAGGATGACAACATATCGAGTATAGATCATGGTGTGCCATAAGTGTTGGTTATCCTCTTAACTAAGAAGTATTGAGATACAGTTATGGCATGCAGGTAAAGTGTAGGGGTACATTTCACTGAACATGACCCAACTGTGGAGCTCTCTTCTGCTAAGAGTTGCTCATGAAGGATATGGGTATATGTGTCTCTTAGACTTGAGATCACCATGGTGACTTGCAAGCAACTCACTGTATGGACTTCAAATTGGTAGAAAGTTTGAGAATGGTGATAGGTTCCTAAATGTTAGAGATGAAAGTAAAATTTCAATCTTAGCATTGGAAACTCTTGAGCTATTTTTCAAAGATAAAAATATCATTTTAAGTGATTGTCACTATTGTCCATCTTTTATGATGAACATAATATCTGTTAGGCTTTTAGTACAAGATGGTTATTGTTTGTCAATAAAAAAAATTATTATGATATTATTATGAATAATATTATAGTAATGCAAGGATAATTAAGAAATGGCATTTATATTTTATCGTAGCCTGTTAGTATAATGTACATGTCAAACAAACGTCCAAAGCTAGATCATGTCTCCGATGCCTATCTTTGGCATTGTAGGCTCAGTCATATAAACAAGAATAGGACAAATAGGTTAGTTAAGAAAAATATCCTTGACATCAATGATTGTGAATCATTGAATACCTGTGAGTTCTGTCTACTTGGTAAGATGACCAAATCACTTTTTACTGAAAAAGATGAACAGGCCACTGAGCTTCTGGGTCTAATACATACTGATGTATATGGATCCATAAACATATATGCTAGAGGTGGGTTCTACTACTTCATTATATTTACTGACGATCTATCTAAGTATGGGTATGTCTATCTTATGAAGAATAAATTGGATTCATTTAAAATGTTCAAACGATATCGAAATGAGGTAGAAAAATAACTTGAGAAGAGTATTAAAACTCTTCAGTCAGACCGAGAAGGTGAATACCTTTCTAATGAGCTTTTGACGTATCTAGAAGAGAATAAAATTCTCTCATAATGGATCTCTCCTGAAACACCACAACATAATGGTGTATCAGAAAGGAGGAATCGAACCCTATTGGGCATGGTTCGATCCATGATGGGGTTTGTGAGTTTATCGATTTCATTCTGGGATTATGCATTAAAGATTGCTTGTTACATTTTGAACGTTATTCCAAGCAAGTCTGTTACAAAGACTCCATATGAGATATGGACTGGTCATAAGCCGACTTTCTATCACTTTAGGGTTTGGGGATATCCGGCTTATGTCAAACGTTTGCAGCCAAAAAAGCTTGGACCTAGGTCCGATAAATGCTTATTCATAGGATACCCCAAGAAAACTAGGGATTATTACTTCTATCTTACCGAAGAATAAAAAGTGTTCATCAGCAATAGAGCGGCCTTTTTAGAAAAAAAGTTTCTTATGGAAGGAACAGCTGCCTCTAATATTGAGCTTGGTGAAGTTCGATAGGTAGAAGAATCGACACATTCTAGTGAACCTACAAAACTAGATTTGATAAAATCAAATCTAAAGCCCGTTAAAGAGGCACCTTTAAGAAGATCCAGTAGAGTACTACATCAACCGGATAGATACTATAGTTTCTTGGTCTGGGATGGTGATCCTATTGAACTCGATGAGAACGATGAGGATTCGATCACCTACATGGATGCTATGCAAAGGTCCAACTCTAATAAGTGGCTAAAAGCCATAAAGTCCGAAATGGAGTCCATGAAAGTCAACAATGTATGGACACTGGTTGATCCACCTGAAGGGGTAAAACCCATTGGGTGTAAGTGAATTTTCAAAAAGAAAAGGGATGCAGATGGAAAGGTAGAGACCTATAAAGCCCGTCTGGTTGCCAAGGGATATCGTCAACATTATGGTATTGACTATGATGAGATATTTTCTCCGATGGCAATGCTCAAATTTATTTGGATTATACTTGCGATAGTAGCATACCTAGACTATGAGATCTGGCAAATGGATATGAAGATAGCTTTCCTAAATGGAGAGCTAGATGAAGAGGTGTATATGATATAGCCTGAGGGTTTTACATCTACAGACGAGTCTAAGGTGTGCAAGCTTCAAAGATCCATCTATGGATTGAAGCAGACATCTCAGAGTTGGAACATGAATTTTGATAAAGTAATCAAAATGTATGACTTCATTAAGAACAGAGAAGAACCCTACATTTATAAATGGGCTAATGGTTCTGTAGTTGTATTTCTTGTATTGTATGTGGATGATATTCTCTTAATCAGAAATGGCATCCTTGCACTACAAGAAATAAAGGTTTGGCTGTCATCTCGATTCTCCATGAAGGACTTGGGAGAAGCTTCCTACATCCTAAGGATGAAGATCTATAGGGATAGATCTAAAAGGTTGCTTGATTTATCTCAGTCCATGTACATCGATACCATGCTGAAAAAATTCAGCATGGAAAACTCTAAAAAGGGCTATCTCCCGATAGGCCATGGAATTACTCTCTCGAAGAGGGATTGTCCGACAACTTCTCAAGAGAGAGAGCATATTAGTAGAATACCATATTCTTTGGTAGTGAATTCTATTATGTATGCCATGACGTGTACGAGACCAGACATGGCATACTCACTAGGGGTAGTGAGTAGATACCAGTATGATTCGGGTGAGCATCACTGGAAAATTGTAAAGACAACCCTAAAGTATTTAAGAAATATAAAGTACCAGTGGCTCATCTATGGAGATACTGACTTGAAACTTATGGGATATACTAATTTCAATTTTTAGTCAGATCATGATGACAGCAAGAGTATGTCAGGATATGTATTTATTCTGAACGGTGGAGCGATCTACTGGAAGAATTCCAAGCAGCACACTATGGCTGATTCTGTGTGCGAGGCAAAGTATGTCATGGCATCCGATGCTACAAACGAAGCTATGTGGCTGCGGAAGTTCATCGGCGAGTTGAGAGTGGCACCCTCCTTGGATGGTCTGGTTCTGCTTTACTGTGATAATACTGGAGCCATAGCTCAAGCGAAGGAGCCAAAGGCATATTAGCGCACCAAGCATATACTGCATCGCTACCATCCTGTACGAGAGATTATGGAACGAGGTGACATCGACCTTCAGAGAATTGATGGAAAGGAGAACGTGGCCGATCCATTTACTAAAGCTCTCCAAATCAAAGAGTTCGACAATCACAAATGGAAGATGGGTATTCGATACTGTTCTGAGTGGCTTTAGTCTAACTGAAAGTTGTTAGAAATTATATCCTAAAGTTAATCATCTAGATTGTAGATGGTTGAGCTAAATATAATTATACTTAAATTATTAATAAATAAAATTATTATTTTGGTATTTTCATCACTTTGTGCATCTTTCTGTAATGAGCTCTTTTATGATGAAGTCCTTAGGACTATTAAGACTCGACAAAAGAGGATTTGTCATTTAGTCCTTAAACCAGTTTGTGATCAAATAATTCATTGTTAACTAGGATGACAACATATCGAGTATAGATCATGGTGTGCCATAAGTGTTGGTTATCCTCTTAACTAAGAAGTATTGAGATACAGTTATGGCATGCAAGTAAAGTGTAGGGGTACATTTCACTGAACATGACCCAACTGTGGAGCTCTCTTCTGCTAAGAGTTGCTCATGAAGGATATGGGTATATGTGTCTCTTAGACTTGAGATCACCATGGTGACTTGCAAGCAACTCACTGTATGGACTTCAAATTGGTAGAAAGTTTGAGAATGGTGATAGGTTCCTAAATGTTAGAGATGGAAGTAAAATTTCAATCTTAGCATTGGAAACTCTTGAGCTATTTTTCAAAGATAAAAATATCATTTTAAGTGATTGTCACTATTGTCCATCTTTTATGATGAACATAATATCTATTAGGCTTTTAGTACAAGATGGTTATTATTTGTCAATAAAAAAAATTATTATGATATTATTATGAATAATATTACAGTAATGCAAGGATAATTAAGAAATGGCATTTATATTTTATCATAGCCTGTTAGTATAATGTACATGTCAAACAAACGTCCAAAGCTAGATCATGTCTCCGATGCCTATCTTTGGCATTGTAGGCTCAGTCATATAAACAAGAATAGGACAAATATGTTAGTTAAGAAGAATATCCTTGACATCAATGATTGTGAATCATTGAATACCTGTGAGTTCTGTCTACTTGGTAAGATGACCAAATCACTTTTTGCTGAAAAAGATGAATAGGCCACTGAGCTTCTGGGTCTAATACATACTGATGTATATGGATCCATAAACATATATGCTAGAGGTGGGTTCTACTACTTCATTATATTTACTGACGATCTATCTAAGTATGGGTATGTTTATCTTATGAAGAATAAATTGGATTCATTTAAAATGTTCAAACGATATCGAAATGAGGTAGAAAAATAACTTGAGAAGAGTATTAAAACTCTTCAGTCAGACCGAGAAGGTGAATACCTTTCTAATGAGCTTTTGACGTATCTAGAAGAGAATAAAATTCTCTCATAATGGATCCCTCCAGAAACACCACAACATAATGGTGTATCAGAAAGGAGGAATCGAACCCTATTGGGCATGGTTCGATCCATGATGGGGTTTGTGAGTTTGTTGATTTCATTCTGGGATTATGCATTAAAGATTGCTTGTTACATTTTGAACGTTATTCCAAGCAAGTCTGTTACAAAGACTCCATATGAGATATGGACTGGTCATAAGCCGACATTCTATCACTTTAGGGTTTGGGGATATCCGGCTTATGTCAAACGTTTGCAACCAAAAAAGCTTGGACCTAGGTCCGATAAATGCTTATTCATAGGATACCCCAAGAAAACTAGGGATTATTACTTCTATCTTACCGAAGAATAAAAAGTGTTCATCAGCAATAGAGCGGCCTTTTTAGAAAAAAAGTTTCTTATGGAAGGAATAGCTGCCTCTAATATTGAGCTTGGTGAAGTTCGATAGGTTGAAGAATTGACACATTCTAGTGAACCTAAAAAACTAGATTTGATAAAATCAAATCTAAAGCCCGTTAAAGAGGCACCTTTAAGAAGATCCAGTAGAGTACTACATCAACCGGATAGATACTATAGTTTCTTGGTCTGGGATGGTGATCCTATTGAACTCGTTGAGAACGATGAGGATTCGATCACCTACATGGATGCTATGCAAAGGTCCAACTCTAATAAGTGGCTAAAAGCCATAAAGTCCGAAATGGAGTCCATGAAAGTCAACAATGTATGGACACTGGTTGATCCACCTGAAGGGGTAAAACCCATTGGGTGTAAGTGAATTTTCAAAAAGAAAAGGGATGCAGATGGAAAGGTAGAGACCTATAAAGCCCGTCTGGTTGCCAAGGGATATCGTCAACATTATGGTATTGACTATGATGAGATATTTTCTCCGATGGCAATGCTCAAATTTATTTGGATTATACTTGCGATAGTAGCATACCTAGACTATGAGATCTGGCAAATGGATATGAAGATAGCTTTCCTAAATGGAGAGCTAGATGAAGAGGTGTATATGATATAGCCTGAGGGTTTTACATCTACAGACGAGTCTAAGGTGTGCAAGCTTCAAAGATCCATCTATGGATTGAAGCAGACATCTCAGAGTTGGAACATGAATTTTGATAAAGTAATCAAAATATATGACTTCATTAAGAACAGAGAAGAACCCTACATTTATAAATGGGCTAATGGTTCTGTAGTTGTATTTCTTGTATTGTATGTGGATGATATTCTCTTAATCAGAAATGGCATCCCTGCACTACAAGAAATAAAGGTTTGGCTGTCATCTCGGTTCTCCATGAAGGACTTGGGAGAAGCTTCCTACATCCTAAGGATGAAGATCTATAGGGATAGATCTAAAAGGTTGCTTGATTTATCTCAGTCCATGTACATCGATACCATGCTGAAAAAATTCAGCATGGAAAACTCTAAAAAGGGCTATCTCCCGATAGGCCATGGAATTACTCTCTCGAAGAGGGATTGTCCGACAACTTCTCAAGAGAGAGAGCATATGAGTAGAATACCATATGCTTTGGTAGTGGATTCTATTATGTATGCCATGACGTGTACGAGACCAGACATGGCATACTCACTAGGGGTAGTGAGTAGATACCAGTATGATTCGGGTGAGCATCACTGGAAAATTGTAAAGACAACCCTAAAGTATTTAAGAAATATAAAGTACCAGTGGCTCATCTATGGAGATACTGACTTGAAACTTATGGGATATACTAATTTTAATTTTTAGTCAGATCATGATGACAGCAAGAGTATGTCAGGATATGTATTTATTCTGAACGGTGGAGCGATCTACTGGAAGAATTCCAAGCAGCACACTATGGCTGATTCTGTGTGCGAGGCAAAGTATGTCACGGCATCCGATGCTACAAAGGAAGCTATGTGGCTGCGGAAGTTCATCGGCGAGTTGAGAGTGGCACCCTCCTTGGATGGTCTGGTTCTGCTTTACTGTGATAATATTGGAGCCATAGCTCAAGCGAAGGAGCCAAAGGCATATTAGCGCACCAAGCATATTCTGCATCGCTACCATCCTGTACGAGAGATTATGGAACGAGGTGACATCGACCTTCAGAGAATTGATGGAAAGGAGAACGTGGCCGACCCATTTACTAAAGCTCTCCAAATCAAAGAGTTCGACAATCACAAATGGAAGATGGGTATTCGATACTGTTCTGAGTGGCTTTAGTCTAACTGAAAGTTAATAGAAATTATATCCTAAAGTTAATCATCTAGATTGTAGATGGTTGAGCTAAATATAATTATACTTAAATTATTAATAAATAAAATTATTATTTTGGTATTTTCATCACTTTGTGCATCTTTCTGTAATGAGCTCTTTTATGATGAAGTCCTTAGGACTATTAAGACTCGACAAAAGAGGATTTGTCATTTAGTCCTTAAACCAGTTTGTGACCAAATAATTCATTGTTAACTAGGATGACAACATATCGAGTATAGATTATGGTGTGCCATAAGTGTTGGTTATCCTCTTAACTAAGAAGTATTGAGATACAGTTATGGCATGCAGGTAAAGTATAGGGGTACATTTCACTGAACATGACCCAACTGTGGAGCTCTCTTCTGCTAAGAGTTGGTCATGAAGGATATGGGTATATGTGTCTCTTAGACTTGAGATCGCCATGGTGACTTGCAAGCAACTCACTGTACTTAGGTACCGAACTACCAAAATTTCTAATTCAGTGATGGAAGTCTACTGGGTGTAGTCAAGTACTTGGCTTGTCGATGCGTGAGTCAAGATGGGATTGACCCCTTCAAGTATTGGAGCAAGTGCATCATTGTATTTCAATTGAGTAAATCCTCGACTGGGGTAGTCCATATGATGGATGCTGAATTTTGAAATACAATATGGATGAATTTTTAGGGTTAGCAGTTAATCCTAGATCATCTTATGAGCATCGAGGTCAAGGGGATGAATTATACGGTAACCATATGCCAAAGGTTCGTCAATGTTGCATTGTGACTATTCAACCTATCCAGATGTTGGGTACTATTGCTAGATGGTTACATTGATTGGTATAGAAAATTGATTTCTATGCTACCAACTTAGGATTCGAACCTATGGGGTCACACACAATAGGAGTTCCTACCTGATCTTATGGCTAATATTAAGTCCCGATGATATAAAACTTTATGGTCAAGAGTTCCACTGGATTGAAACTCTATGACCAAGAGTTCCATCAGATTGGGACTCTGAGTCTTACTTGTCTGGACTCTCTGATCGAGTCCTGATGACCTGGGACTCTATGGTCAAGAGTCCCACTAGACTGGAACTCTATGACCAAGAGTCCTAATAGAATGGGACTTTGAGTCCTACTCATCTAGGACTCTCTGATCAAGAGTTTCACTGGTCTGGGATTTTATGATCATAAGTTTGATTCATTTAGAACACTGGATTCAAGAGTCCCACTGGTTTAGGACTCTTCAAGAGTTTCATGTTGATGGGACTCTACTGCCCAGACACCCACCTAATTGGGACTCTATATTTATTGGAGGATTAAATAGTAATTTTATTACTAATTAGCTCAATTTGGTTGAGTGATGAGGATTCAATTAAGTCTGATTGAATTTGATTCGATTGGGTTTGACCCGATCAGGTCATGAGATGACCTAATCGCTTTGGGAGATTCGATCCTGATTTGATCTGGACCTGAACCTAATTAATTTTTAATTTGATTAAAATTTTATTAGATTAGGTTAAGCCTAATTTGGTTGGGTTTAACCTGATCCGATTGGGTCTGGATTAATTGGTCTAGTTGAAACCAATTAGGACTAAATCAAATGAGATTTGAATTCAAACTCTCCCATGCGCCACTACCTTTGACTTTTCCACCCTATGGGCCATGCCCCTTTGGTTTTTACATGAGTTTTTCTCATGTAGAAGAGAGTCTTGTGCACCATCTCTTTCTCTCTTTGACCTGGTCCAAAAGTTGGATTAGGTTGAAATTCTATTGTTGGTTGTTTGGTTGAAACAACCTAACCCCTTGCCCTTATCCTCTTGCCACACCCATTGTATTTATTTTTCACATACACTTTTATGCATGAATCAGAGTGGGTGTGTAGAAGGATAGTCCTTCTATGCATCAAGCACCCTGGGGGGTGTCGGAAGTGGATAGGAATTTCATTTGAATTTAAATTCAAGTGGCGATTGGTTGAAACAAGTTCAACCATTGATCCTATCTCATCCCATGCAGTTCTCCCATATTTTCCACACCAATAAATTATGAGAATTTTTTTTCATGCATGAGAAGGGGTTAGAATTATGTGGTAAAAATTTTAAAGTAATTGGGCATTGGTTTTGGGCTAGAAAAATCTTGGAGTGAAGGTGAGCAGGGTCCTATAGCACTTTAGTTTTCCCTCATGCCTCTCTTCTCTTCTAATTTACACCTCTAAGAATACTCAATTTTTAGATATGATCTAAATAGAATTTATATATCTAAAAGTAATCTTTCCATGAAAACTTTTTTTTTGGAAAAACTCCACACAGAGAGGGTGTGATAGGGTTTTTAGTGTGTCAGGGTTTTTGGGTTGAGTGAAACCCTAGATTTGGATATCTAGGTTCGGATGGAGAGATCGAGTGCTATGAGCATCGGATCACCACCAAACTTCGTACACCTCTTCATCATCCTCCATTTTTTGTATTTTTATTTTTGGAGTATTTAAGAAATCAAAAAGTAGATGATCGATTAGATTGATCGGATCGATCATGATCAGCCATCGAAGGTTCTGGTGAGGAGCTAGCACTCCAGGGACTGATTGGGATCAGAAGCTCCATGTGGATCAACCATAGAAGTTGGACACATGTGCAGCTATGGCATAATACCAGAGCATTATCCAATAGATTCAGATTGTAGTGATCAGCTATTCGCAAAAAGATATAGAGTTCTGAACTCATATCAGTCAGCAAATCTGATTTGTTGATCGAGTACATTTTATTATTCTATTACATATTGACATGTCTAGATCCATATGTAGAATTATATGATATGATCATAGCATGTTTTAAAATTAATATTAGATTAATTTTGTCTTTTTCTGCTTATTTAATTCAAAAAAAATTTTGAATTGCATGCTTAGAACCCTGCACGATTTCTAACATGATCAAAACTCCATAATGAAATCAATGCCTTCAATAATCCATCAAAAGTATTCTATAATAGATTTAATAAATAAATATCATGCTTCATATTCATAAATCATAAATAATATGATTCAAAATTTAATGATATAAATACTATATAATTTATTTTTAATTTTAGAAAAAGAGTTGCATTACTTACCTCACACGTACTCTAACAAGTCCATATAATTTCATAAATTTTTTTTTAGAATCTTCAATTCATGGATCATGTCATAATATCCCATTGTTGGACATCTTTTTATTGAGATGACTATACCCCTATACAAAATTGAGTCTACTAATGAGAGAAAATATGGATGTTTAAGAAAGATGAAATTGATGGTTGTACTCAATGGTTTCGATCGATCCAATGATCTAACTTCATCCGATCAAGATTAGATTAAGAAATAGGTGGTTTAATAGAGATCAAGGATGGTTAAATCAATAGTGTCTAATAATAATCAAGATGGAGGCCAACACAATATTCGATGATTAGAGATTAGTTTGATCAAATAATTTTATTTAATTAAGATTGGATTAAGATATGATTAGCTTCACAGAGATCAAATTGATTAAATTTGATAGTATCCAGATCTGGCCAAGATGGATGCCGGCACACTATCCGACAACCATGGATTAGGATCCTTCACTAAACTCGATCAAATTCATTAAAAGAAAGCCTTTTACTTGATCAATCATAAAGAGAAATAATCTAGAAAAAAAATTAGAGAGAGAAAGTATAGAGAACTAGAGAGAGAAAGTGGAGAGAGAAATAATTCTAGGGAGAGAAAGAGTGGGAAGAGGGAAGAGAGAGGAAGGAGAGAGATGAAAGAGAGAGAAACTCTATTCTCTTTTTCTTTTTTTACTTTTCCTTTCTTTTTCTTTTTTTTCTTTCTTCCTTTTCTTTTTTCCTTCCTTTTTCTTCTTTTTCTTATTTTTCTCTCTTTTCCTTTGTTCCATGGTGAAACGAGGGATTTGTTTCCCTCTTTTTCTCTCGGAATAGGGGAGCACCACTGATATGGCTGGGACCAGTGGTGCCTAGGGCTATGACGGCATAGTCCAAAGATCCCAAACTGACAGTCGGTGATGACCTTCGATGTCGAAAAAACCAAAAGAAGGGATAGAAACTAGGGAAAATAGGAGATCTATCTTTTCTAATTTTTTGATGAAATCGATGGTCGATGGCATTATCTAACACTATGGGAAGAAGAAAGGCTGGGCTTACCTTGGGCTATGATGAGTTTTCCAACCCCAATTTCTGATAAGTATGGTGGAGGTTTTTAGAAAGAAAAGTTTGATGATTTCACTGGCTTGAGTCCTTCATCGCTAGTGGGAAGAATAGGGAGTCTTCTTCCCTTTAAATAAAGCCACATGGAGGAGTTCAACTCTTCCTTGGTGATGATCTCTAACTCCTATTAGGAGTCTATCAGGGAGAAAAGAGTCAATGGAAGAGAAGACTCTCATTCTCTCTATTTTTTAGTGCTTTAGCATTCGTGCAAGAGTATTACTCTATGATCCTATAGACTAGCCACTTTATTAATGTCTTGTCATGGGTTGGAAACATGGTTTTGGTAGTCAAAGTTGATAACTTGTGGTTTTCTAGATTAGCCACTATATTGATACCCCACCATATGCCAAAAATTTAGTTGTGGTAGTGAAGGAAAACTATCAGGATTCAGGGCATGCCTTTCAAATTTTTTTCAAAAATTAATAACAATAGAAGCAGAGTTAATCTAAAGTTAATTCTATACATGCTATGATCTAATCATAAAACCATACATAGAATCTTTAACATGTTAATACGCATTAGAAAAATAAAATACTTTCGATCAGCAAATCATATTTGCTGACCAATCTATGTTCAGAACATAGTACCTCTGCACGGATAGATGAACTCTACAATCCAAATCCACCGAAAGATGATCTCCCATTGCACTACAGCCATACATATGTCCGACCGCTATGGTGAGTCCACACGGAGCCTCTGGTCCTAATCAGCCCCTTCGAAGTGCTAGCTCCTCTTTGGGGCCTTCAACAATTGACCTTCGTTGATCTAATCGATGAACTATTCCTAATCTTTTGGATGCTCCAAAAATCAAAAGATGCAATGGAGGATGATGAGGTAGTGGTGAAAAATCGGTGGAGATCTAGCACTCACAGTACTCAAAACTCTCCACCCAAAACTTAAAGTCCCAACTCTAATGTTTCAGCACACACCCATAATGACCTTGACACTTTTCTCTCTCATGCCAAAAGAGATGCACCTTCTCTGATTTCTATCTCATAGAAATCCCTCATGAAATCTCACATATCCCCATGCATTCCCTAGGCCTCTCTCTTGTGCATGCTCAAAAAATCTTATTTTTTAATAGGCATCAATGCATGGGAGGATAAGCATAGGTTTGGTTGAACTTGTTTCAACCAATTCTGTTGAATTCAAAATTCAAGAGGACTCCTTATCTCTTTCCATCATCCATCATAATGTTTAACACACAGAAGGACTCTCCTTCTTCATGTGCATAAATAAAATTATGATCGAACAAATGGGAAGGCATAGAAAAAACACAATGATGAGAGAGAGTTGGGAAGTTTCAATCAAACTAATCAACATAAGTTGAATTCAAAATTCAACTTGCTCTCAATCAGATCTGATCCAATGCTTGGATCAGGTCAAAAGTAGAAAGATGGAGGGCATAAACTCTGATTTTGGCATGGAGAAATCCCACGCACATTTCTAATGGGCGTTGAGAAGGAGAATGGGTCAAAAGACAATGCATAGGGAGAATTCAAACAAGCTTTGAATTGGTCCAAATTGGTTTCAACCAAATCAATTTGTCTTGACCAACTAGACTAGATCAAATTCAATCAAATTAGGCTTAATCTAACTTAGTTAATTTCTAATCAAATTAAAAATTAATCGAGTCCAACCTCTGATCAAATCAGGGTCCATCTCTCTAAGTGATTAGATCATCACATGATCTGATTAGGTCAACTAAATTAAATTAAATTCAATATTACTTGATCAATTCTTCATCGCTCAATTAAATTAAGCTAATTAGCAATCTAATTGCTAATTAATCCTTTAATAAATAACTAAGTTTCAATCCAATGGGACTCTCGATCAGCCATCAGATCAAGTAGGAACTCCTATTGTGTGTGACCCCATAGGTTCGAATCCTAAGTCGGTACCACAAGAACTAATTTTCTATACCAATCGATGTGACCATCTAGCAATGGTACCCAACATCCAAATAGGTCAAAAAGTTGCACACAATAATGATAAACCTATGGCATATGGTTACTGTATAATTCATCCCCTTGACCATGATGCTCATAGGATGATCTAGGGTTAACTGCCAATCCTAAAAATTCATCCATATTATATTTCAAAATTCAGCATCCATCATATGGACTAATCCAGTTGAGGATTTGCTAAATTGAAATATAGCGATACACTTGCTCCAACATTTGGAGAGGTCAATCGTATCTCAACTCACGTACCGATAAGCTAAGTACTTGACTACACCTAGTAGCCTTCTGTCACTGAATTAGAAATTCAAGTAGTCTGATACCTAAGTACAGTGAGTTGCTTGCAAGTCATCATGGTGATCTCAGGTCTAAGGGACACATATACCCATATCCTTCGCGAGCAATCTTGACAGAAGAGAGCTCCATAGTTGGATTATGATCAGTAAAATGTACCCCCACATTTCACCTACAAGTCATAATAGCATCACCATGCTTCTTGGTTAAGAGGACAACCTGAAAGGAAATCCTGATTTTTCGGACCAGGTTCGTTCAAATCTGATCGGATCAAAAGATATATTTCAAAAATTTTTCTCTTTGATCCTAATCAGATTTGAGATGTTTTAGATCTGATTATTATTATTTTAGAAATTAAAATAAAATTAGATAAAATAAATTAGATTTAATTTATCTTAATGTGGGTAATCCTATTACCCGTTGATGATCCTGTAAGCAGCGGAAGGTTCTGGATCAAGCCACGCAAGTACCTGGCCTCTACCAGTATCCACTCGGGCTGGATCTAGAGATCCTCTTCTTCTCTATCACATCTCCAAAAATCAGATCTGGATCTGATCTGGAGGATCTTCAAAACTCCTTTTGAAGATCAGCAGTCGTCCTATGCAGCAGTGCAGCCTTCTAGCTTTCACTCGCCTTTCTCTTGATCTGGATCGCACCAACCAAGCTCCAAAACTCTTTTGGACGTGGAGAGGAGAGGGAGAAGGTGGGTTTGGCATGGAGGAAGAGGGGAGAGGCAGCCTTGGGGCATGGGGAATTGTGATTCAATCTTACAATCATATAATCTGAGTTGGGCGCAGGGTCTTATTTATAGACTGTCTGTGATCCAACTTCTCTTCTTCCCAACCAATCACAACTCTTTGTGAAATCAGATCTAAATCTGATTGGTGGGAATAGAGTCCCCTGGATTCCTCCTTAGAGGGTGCCTAAGACCAGTCAAAGTTGGTTCTTAGGAGAACTCTAATTGGAATCCAAAAAGGAGATGGAGTCCCTATCCAACAGGGACTCCTGGGCGCCTCCAACTTGGGCACACGCCAAGGGTGGCGTGCGCCCTCTTTCCTTGCCAGGTTCTGGCAGGGGGACAGGCCCCCACCAGCTCTCCAATAGGTGCATGACATGTGGTCAAAAGTCAAAGTGTCAATGGTCAACATTTGACCAGTCAAAGGTAGACTTTTGACCAAAGTCAAAGAACAAGAAATGGCAGGTGACCAAAAATGGCAGGTAATGTCTTACAAAATAAGACAACCTTTTCTGACTTGGACAACCTCCAGTCAGACCATATGAAGGCCTCTGATTGAGCACAAACTCCTTTGGCTCAGTCAGGACAACTTATTTATGATAGCAAAAGAAGAACGTTAGGTTCAATCGAGTGCTAGCACGATTTCCTTGAACCTAATTGAATCTCATTCAGATCAATTGAACTAGGATCAGTTCAATTGATGATCACCAGATTCAAACCCTTGTTTGTGTGACCCAGTTAGGTTCAGTTCTGTATGGTAATGGGATATGTCATGATCTCTATCATCGACATCATCGAAACTCCTTTCGATGGATCAGAACTCTTCTGATTCGAACAGCTAGAATGATCGATCATCTAAATCATTCTAATTGCTCCCAAAATCCACCAGTGACACCTAGCAGTATATGGTGGCAACCCATCAGAGCTGAATGCGAACCTCTTGGTGCAGCTACCTGTGTGATTAAGTTCTTCTATCTTGAGCCCCGATCAGATTAGGGTTAAGGTGAACTCGTCAAACCCTAGTCTTCTGTCATATGATGTAATCATTCGATTCAAGTCCAATGTGAAAATCTAAATAGAAACTCTTTCTATTATTTCACTCTGCCATGGCCATGGACTTCTGGACTTGATTCTCATGATCATCATAGGGCTGCTCCTCTACCACCGAGGTAGATAGATTCCATCTTGATGCAATCCAGTTCCTACAATGAACATGCTATAGCCAACATACACCTCAGGGTTCCATATGGCTAGGAGACCGAGTAATGGTGTAGTCAAACTATAACACCCTCAAGGTGAACTGCCGATGCACCTCAGGTCAAAGAACCAGACACACTACTGCAGCATCGAGTCAGTCATTGACGAGAAGGTAGACTTCCCTAATGACTACTCGAGGTGGTCACGCTCAGTGCCCTCGTTCTCTAACGAGTACCTGTACTCTCACTCCGGTGTCTCCACACCGTAGACTCAAGACTCATCTACTAAAGAGAAGCGATTGTACACCAACCTTCCGGATCAATCACCATCCTCGTGATGATCCTATGGTCGGGAGCATTTTATGAGTTAATAATGATTATTCATGTCTTAAATTTTCAACTCTTGAAAATATGAATTATCATTACCATTAACTCAAAGGATGTATCACAGACACTAAATACACATATGTGATAGAAAATAACCCATTTTATTGATATTAGTCAAAATTATAATTTTGCCCCTAGAAGTGTATTACAAGTGTCAGCCAATTCTGGCTTCTAGGGCACATATATCTAACAATCTCCCACTTGTCCTAAAGCCAATTGGCTACAAGTCTAAGTCCCATCTTCTCAAGGTGGGCTTCGATCTTCTGCTGGCCCAACGGCTTTGTAAGTGGGTCTGCCACATTATCTATGGAGTTGACTCTCTTGACCTCGACGTAACCCTTCTCGAGGTAATCGCGGATGAGGTGGTATCGCCGCTCAATGTGCTTGGATTTCTGGTGAGACCTCGGCTCCTTAGCAAGGGCTATGGCGCCATTGTTGTCGCAGTATAGAGGAATGGCATCTGATGGCATTACTCCGATTTCTGCAGCAAACTTCTTGTACCAGAATGCTTCCTTCGCAGCCTCTGATGCAGCGATATATTCTGCTTCCATGGTGGAATCTGCTATCATGATTTGCTTGGAACTCTTCCAGCTGACAGCACCACCATTGCACACAAACAGACTCCCAGATGTCGACTTTCGATCATCTATATCGGACATGAAATCCGAGTCTGTGTATCCCTGGACTTGGAGTTCTCCATTACCAAAGACCAACATCATATCCTTAGTTCTTCTCAAGTACTTAAGGATACATTTCACAGAAGTCCAGTGTTCTTCACCTGGATTTGACTGATATCTGCTTGTGACACTCACAGCATGGGCTATATCAGGTCGTGTACATAGCATGGCATACATGAGGCTCCCTATTGCAGAAGCATAAGGGATCTTGCTCATGCGTTCTATTTCCTCAGGTGTGCTAGGGCACATCTTCTTGGAAAGATGAATACCATGTCTGAAGGGTATTAATCCCCTCTTAGAGTTTTCCATACTAAACCTCTTTAGTACTTTCCTCTATGTACATCTTCTGTGAAAGTCCTAGCATCCTATTCGGTCTATCCCTATAGACCTTAATTCCTAGAATAAAGGATGCTTCACCTAGGTCTTTCATGGAGAATTCCTTGGACAACCATAATTTGACTGTTGTCATCATGGGAATATCATTCCCAATAAGGAGGATGTCATCCACGTACAATACGAGGAAGACAACAGCGCTCCCACTGACCTTTTTGAAGAACACATGGTTCCTCTTCATTTTTGATGAAACCAAACATTTTGATCACATCATTGAAATGAGTGTTCCAGCTCCGAGATGCTTGCTTAAGTCCATATATGGACCTTTGCAGCTTGCAAACCTTGTGATCAGTATCACTGGATGTGAAACCTAGCGGCTGTTCCATATAGATATCTTCCTCAAGATATCCATTTAAGAATGCCATTTTCACGTCCATTTGCCATATTTCATAATCGAAATAGGCTGCAACGGCAAGCAATGTGCGGATGGATTTTAGCATAGCCACTGGGAAAAAGGTATCCTGATAGTCAATGCCTTCGCATTGACTATAACCTTTTGCCACTAGTCTAGCCTTGAATGTCTCCACATTCCCATCTGCACCAATCTTTCTCTTGAAGATCCATTTACACCCAATAGGTACTATACCTTCTGGTGGATCTACCAAGGTCCAGACTTGGTTTGAGTGCATCGAGTCAATTTCTGACTGCATTGCCTCTAGCCATTTCTCGGAGTCGATATCTGATATCGCCTCGTTGTAGGTTTTGGGATCATCACCATGAGCACCATTACCTACGAGGAACATTTTCTCTACTTCCTCTGAAATAATACCTAAGTATCTTTCAGGAGGACGAAAACTCTTTTCGATCTACGAGGTGGAGGAGGTAGTGTTCTTATTGGCTCAACCTGATTTGGTTCCAATTGGTCCTTAGCTCGTTGTACTTGTGAGACTTTCTCATCAAGCTTAATCTGCTTTCCAATGCCGCTATCTTGAATAAACTATTTTTCAAGAAAGATGGCATGTCGACTCACAATCACATTGTGGTCTTCTGGAATGTAGAAATAGTATCCTAATGACTCTTTAGGATATCCTATGAATCGAGCTCTAAAGGACCTAAACTCTAACTTGTCCGCTTGTTGTCTTTTGACATGAGCCGGACAACCCCAAATTCTGAGATGACTCAGACTTGGTTTCTTACCGTGCCATATCTCATACGGTGTGGTAGGAACGGTTTTAGAGGGAACCCTATTCAGTAGATAAATTGAAGTTAACAATGAGTGTCCCCAAAGAAAATCAGGGAGGTCTGTGAAGCTCATCATGGATCGAACCATATCCAATAGAGTCCGATTTCTCCATTCTGAAACCCCGTTGAGTTGAGGTGTTCCTGGTGGAGTCCATTGAGAGACTATGCCATTTTTCCTTGAGATAGTCTAGGAATTTTTGGCTAAGGTATTCACCTCCTCGATCTGATCGAAGAACCTTAATGGGTTTTCCAGTTTGTTTTTCTACTTCATGTCTGAATTCTTTGAACTTTTCAAAAGCTTCAGACTTGTGTCTCATAAGATACACATACCCATACCTAGACAGATCATCGGTAAAGGTAATGAAGTAGACAAAATTGCCTCTAGCCGGCACATCAAATGGGCCGCACACATCAGTATGTACTAGGGCAAGGAGATCTGTGGCCCTCTCCCCATGTCCAACAAAAGGGAGTTTAGTCATTTTGCCTTGAAGACAAGATTCACAAGTTGGATATGACTCGAAAGTCAATGGACTCAATAGCCCATTTTTCTCCAATTTGTTGATCCTATCTTCTGCTATATGACCTAATCTCAGGTGCCATAGATATCTGTCGTTTGGACTATCCCTAGGTCGTTTGGCATTCACGTTTTGCTCGATAGTTAGAATAGGTACATCAATATGTAGCTGATAAAGACCATTAATAAGGAAACCATTTGCAATTTTATTTCTTTCATAAAGAATGTTACAATGGTCCTTAAAGAAGGTAATCACATAGCCTTCTTGTGCTAAGCATGAAACAGAAATCAAATTCCTGCTAGCTGCAGGCACATAATAACAGTCTTTCAAAACTAAGTCTAAACCAGATGGTAATCGAAGAGGGTATGTTCCCACGGCTACTGCAGCAACTCTTGCTCCATTACCGATGCGTAGGATCATGTCTCCATCCCTCAGCCTCCTGCTATCCTCAAGACCCTGCATGAAAGTGCACAGATGAGCACTAGAACCAGAGTCAAGCACCCAACTGGATGCAGAAGAAATCCGTAAGGTTAGACTCAATAACGAGCATACCTCCAGAAGGACCTTCCTTCTTGTTCTTCAGGGTGGCCAGGTAAGTAGGGCAGTTCCGCTTCCAATGGCCGTCGCTGTTGCAATGGAAACACTTTCCTTTGACATCGGCCTTTTTCTTCGGCTCTGCCTTCTTCTTCTTTGATCCTTCCACCTTTTGCTTTTTCACAGACTTCTTTTTCTTTCCATAAGACTTTCTTTTGGAAGAAGTCCGTTCCATAGCAAGAACTGAGCCTTTAGAACCTTTCATAGAAAGCTCAGCGGTAACCAGCATATTCATTAATTCGGCCAAGGAATTTTGAAGTTTATGCATGTGGTAATTCATGATGAATTGCCCATATGCATCAGTCAAGGATTGCAGAATAATATCGTTCTGTAGGTCCAAGTCTAACTTCACACCGAGCTTCTCAAGCT